>KK113104.1:298072-352090 GCA_000611955.2 Stegodyphus mimosarum | reverse complement strand
GATAATTTTCGAGGAGCAGCCGAAGAATTTTTACAGAGTCACGTATCTGAATTACATCTAGATGATTATGAATTCTTGAAACAATTCAAAATAAAAATTAAAAGAAAGTGTTAATTAAGGTTAATTTAATTAAAATTAAAATAATCAATTAAAGTGAATTCAATTAATCATTAATATAATCTGCTCCGAGTGACATTAAAATAAATAATTGTAACAATAAACATTATAAGAAGATTCTCGAGTAAGAAACCAGAAAAACCATTGGGTAACGAAAAGCAATGGACTAAATAAACATATTTCAAGCCAAAGAATAAGCAGAATTGCTAAAAACTTTGCAGATAAAAAGTAACATGGTAAATCAAAAGTAAAGTATTTCAAGTTAAATATTTTAAAGAAAATTAAATTATTATATTTTTTATAATAAATGCAGAAAAGTGTTCAAATTGAGGAAAAACAAGAAAACCATATAAAAATCGAAAGCTCATAGCCTAAAATGGAAAAGAAATAAATGAAATATAAATCAAATTAAAAAAGTAATATGCCTACAATTGGAAAAGTTCTAAATAAAACCAAATTAATAAAGTCAAATGAATTAAGTGAAAGTAAAATTAAAATGAAATTAAAATCTTTATGAAGTGTTATGTTCGCATGGTGATTCTGTGTAACGGCTGAGAATTGTTTAGAAAAAAGCGTCAAACTGAGTAGTAGATGGCAGTGTTATAAAATGCAAATAATGAATAGCCAGAATTGAGTTGAAGTATAAAGAAATTACATATTTAGCTTAAAATTTAATGGTAATAAATTTCGTTTTATTAAATTAAATAAAATAAAGCGCAAAAACTTAATAAGTTAATGAAAGTAACTGGTAAAAATTAATTATTTAGAAATTGGCGGGTTGCTACTTTTGGTTGTGTAATTCATAATTTTTACTATTGATGAAGCGATAATGTCCGGGAATAACCTCTATTTTTCGCAAGGATGTCCCCTTGTTTTATTTTTTAGCATTGTTTTCTTGGTTTGCTTTATACACAGTCCAGTCACATTAATGTGACCATCTGTCAAAAGCCAGAATAACCACCTTTCGCAGAGCGGACTGCTGCGAAACGTGCAGGAAGGGAGTCACATAGGTCCCTGAAGGTGTTCTCTGGGATGTTGAGCCATGCCGACTCTAATGCCGTGGCCAGCTGTGCTAGATTACGCGGTTGAGGATCCATGGCGCGAACAACTCGATCGAGATGGTCCCACAGATGCTCGATTGGGTTTAAGTCAGGTGAGTTTGCTGGCCAGGGGAGGACGGTAAACTCATCCTGGTGCTCTTCGAACCACGCACGTACACTGGCAGCTGTATGGCACCTCGCATTGTCCTGCTGGAAGATGCCATCATCCTGAGGAAAAACAATGCGCATGTAGGGGTGAACATGGTCCGCAAGGACAGATGCGTACTTGTATTGATCCATTGTGCCTTCCACAATGATCAGTGAACCTAGAGAATGCCAGGAAAACATTCCCCAGACCATAATGCTCCCGCCTCCAGCTTGGACCGTTCCGGCAATGGTTGCAGGGTGGTTCCTTTCAGAGGTTTCACGCCTTATACGCCAACGTCCATCTGTCCGATGGAGCATAAAACGCGATTCATCCGAAAACGCAACCTGTCGCCACTCAGTGGACGTCCAGCTGCTGTACTGGCGTGCAAATTCTAGCCTTCGCCGTCGATGAACAGCAGTCAGCATAGGTGCACGAACCAGGCGTCTGCTTCGGAGGCCCAGACGCAGCAATGTTCGCTGAATAGTACTTTGGGAGACACTTTTGGTAGCCCCTTGGTTCATTTTGGTGGTCAGTTGCTCAACGGTAGCCCGTCTATCTGCCCGAACGCATCTCCGCAACCGTCGTTCGCCTCTGTCATCTATGGCCCGTGGTGCACCACATTTGCCACGTCGCTGATTTTGGACAGTCCCATTTTGCCATGCACGGTACACTTTTACCACGGCGGCACGCGAACAGTTCACAAACTCAGCCGTTTCGGAAATGCTTCCACCCTTGGCCCGAAAGCCAATGATCATGCCCTTTTGGAAGTCGGATAAATCGCTTCGTTTCTGCATTACGCCAACGATTGAAATGTTTTCCGAAGCCCTCACACACCCTTTATATACGCTCAACTGCACTGTGCTGCCACCTGCCTTCTGTGATTGGTTATTTAACTTTGACATGGAAAGTACGTGGTGGTCACATTAATGTGACTGGACTGTGTAGATCTAATTGACGAAGCGCTTAATATTTAAATTTCTTTACTAAAACTTTTTTATTATTATTGGCTTATTTTATGGATCTGATTGGCCATGTGCTTCATAATTGAATTTCTTAATTTTATTACTTTTTGGCTTGCATTATGGATATAATTGACCATGTGATTAAAAACTAATTTCCTAGCTTGCACGTTTTCTATTGATTTCTTTAATAACAATTTAATTCCATCTGGATTAATATTCTTGCAACCAGAAAAATAGAGGAGACGAAACATAATCGTTTAAATTAATTAATTATTGTTATTTGAACCTAAACAGATTTGTTCCCCTTGAAAAGTCAATCGGTTTTTCCGTTTACTGACAATAACTGAATTTTTCCTCCTTTTTCAGTTTAATTTGAGTTTTCGTTTTTCACCCGCGTTTTCCTTTAGCAAATATTTTACAAATTTAGGAAATATTAAACAAGCGTTTGCTTCACTAACATTTAAATATTTAAAATTACAATTTTTCTTTCCCTTTCTTGAAGATAATTTATTATTTTTCTTATATATATAATCATGTATCATATATCAAATATATATGTGATCAAGACATAAAAATTAAATTAAAATGAAATGAAATTTTTTTTATCTCTTCATTAATTAATTAATTTGGCAGAATACTGCGCTACTTTATTAATATATATCTTCTTAATTTAGAATTTCTCAACTCTAATTTATTACATATATATTAATTATGTATGCTCTGTATTAAGCGTCATGTATGTTTACCATCATAGCAAACTCCATAAGCATCGCATGAAGGATCATTTTCATCTGCCATCATAGCTGCAGTCTTTGGCGTAGTGTTATCGTGCATCATGTCTGGTCGTTGCTCGGGTCTTTGCTCTGGAACTTGACCAAATGCCCCTTCAGATGGAGCTACATGAAAACATAAACAAAAGAAGAATTTCAATAGTGGCTAGCAATTAAGATAGAAATTTAAGAAGTATCATTTTAATTAGGTATAATATATAATATATTAAACAAACAGCAGGTCTTTTAAAAACTTGTCAAATTAAATCCTATATCACTGAAATGTCAATACATTTTTTTATAAATTTTAAAGTACGTTCTTAAAGGAAGTCGTTAAGAAGCATGTAATAAAGAAATAGTTAATTAAGAATTACAATTAAAAGATTAAAATTAAACTTGAAAATCTGGCTCATGTAAATATAAATTTATCTTCATTAACACGATACGACATGAATTTTGTGTCCCTGAATACAGTCGTATGGCCCTTGAGAAAAATAATACGAATATTTAATTGTTGCATGAAATAAACTAGTATCAAATAAAGTGCATTGAACTTATATGACAGAAATAAAAAATATATGTAATTGCGAAGTTTTTCATTTTATTCTATTTACAAAGATAGCAAATGCCCTACTAGTAATATAAACTCAAAACTGTAACGGGTATATTTACTAATACCTTCTCTTTTGATGCACTAGAGGGCGCTACATTTTTAGCCAGCTAGCGCCACTCCCATGATCCTCTGGGAGCGCGGTAATAAAGTAGTCTTAGCGATCAGTTATGTTTTGTTTAGTGTAATCTTGTTTCTTTTGTTATGTCCGTGTGTTATAATGTTTTGTAAATGTGGAGCTTCAAATCTAATTAAATATATCTGCTCTTAAGCATGGTTATTTTCATTTGCTGCAATGTTTACCAAGAGTCTCGTCACAACACAACGGGCATAATAGGACGGAACAGTTAAAAGATCTTGAACTAAAGAAGATCATAGATTGTTTTGAAGATATCAACAAAAGTGTTGATTTTGCAAATTGGACGGAACGAGGGTACGTCTTAAATCAAGGAGTACTCTACCGCTACTCTCCACACTCTGAAGTGGAAGAGGCTCAACTAGTCGTCCCATCCCATGAAAGAGAACAAATTTTAAAATTACATCATGATGCACCCACAGCTGCACATTATGGAGCTGATGGAACCTTTTCTCGAATATCATCCAGATATTATTGGACAGGTATGAGAAAATATATTACCGATTATGTAAAAAATTGTGTAGAATGTATCAGATATAAGGCAACGAACCAGAAACCTGCTGGTCTGTTACAGACACCTGTACCTGCTCAACGTTTTGAAAGCATAGCTGTTGATCTTTTTGGGCCCTTACCAAAAACGAGTGACGGCATGAAGTGGATCTTCATTGTTGAAGATTGTACAACAAAATGGGTAGAGTTATTCCCATTAAAGGAAGCTACTGCTAAAGAATGTGCCTTAACACTACTCAATGAAGTCTTCCTAAGATACGGATTACCACGACGTCTAATAAGTGACAATGGTACTCAATTTGTTAGTGCATTCATGCAACAGTTGTGTTTTGTACTAAACATCAATCAAAGTCTAATTCCAGTTTACCATCCGCAAGCAAATCCTGTTGAACGTAAAAACAGAGATTTGAAACCTCGTTTGGCACTCATGGTTGGTAACAACCATACATTGTGGACTGAGCAATTACCTGCTATTAGATTTGCAATGAACACTGCAAAATGTGAAAGTACTGGATGCACTGCAGCTTATCTCAACTTTGCCAGAGAATTAAGAACTGTAGACGATGTTACTTCTGACCTGCGAGCTGTTATTCACAATGACAATTTTGTTCCAGAATTTACTCCTTACTTAAAACGTTTTGAAAGGAATATGTCACAATTTAAAGAAAATATCCAGAAAAGTCAAGATCGTCGCAAAGCATATGCAGACAAATTACGTAAACCAAGCCCTAAGTATAAACCTAATGATTTGGTTTGGGTAAAACTTCACCCATTAAGTAAAGCAAACCAAAGCAAAACTGCAAAGTTCATGCCAAGGAAAGATGGTCCTTATATCATTCTGTCCCAGAAATCACCTTCATCATTCGTCATAGCTAGTTGTGACAAACCTAATGAACCTATAGGTGTATATCATGCATCAGCTCTTACAGCTTTTCAAAATGTCACACAGAACCAATCTCCTGTAACGCCTTTAAGGAGACGTGGTAGACCTCCAAAACAAACTTCTAACGATAATGAAAATCCTGGGAAAGACGCAAAATTATCCAGAAGTACACCACCTCGCCGAGACGGTCGTAGGAGGTGTAGGGGGAGGATGTAAGGGGTATGTTTACCAATACCTTCTCTTTTGATGCACTAGAGGGCGCTACATTTTTAGCCAACTAGCGCCACTTCCATGATCCTCTGGGAGCGCGGTAATAAAGTAGTCTTAGCGATCAGTTATGTTTTGTTTAGTGTAATCTTGTTTCTTTTGTTATGTCCGTGTGTTATAATGTTTTGTAAATGTGGAGCTTCAAATCTAATTAAATATATCTGCTCTTAAGCATGGTTATTTTCATTTGCTGCAATGTTTACCAAGAGTCTCGTCACAACACAACGGGCATAAAACTTTTTTATGTAGGATTAGTTCTTACAAATTGTTTAAGCATATGTAAAATAAACAGATGGCTATTTTAACGAATATGTAAAAATAAATTTTAAAATATTCAAGAATCAAATATTATGTGTTTTTGAAAAGTCGTAATACGCGTTTAAATATCGTACTCCGCTTTCTTAGATATCAGAATATGGTTAAGGTCTTGATATATATTACTACGAATAATATAGACTTAATAGACCTTCTGAATAGACTGTTCAGTAACCATTATGAAAGACAATAAGTTTTAAAAAAATGTGTTAAAAATTAACTTTTTTAATATTCTAGTGGTTTTAATACGTGTTAACTGAATGAAATGTGTAAAAAGTAAAATAACTCAAGTTAATCAAATGATCTCAACTAATAAAACTTCGTTACAGTAGTCTGCGATTTTGTTTTTGGCTGGTTTTCGAAAAGTTTCCCTGTGTTAATTAAATAGCTCAATTATTAAACAACAAACTGGACTTTTAATCGCCAACAGGAGCACATTTTTACTAACTGAAAGTAAAAAATAAAGCAGTGTTTGAGTATTTCTCTTTGTTTTGATCACAGTACTTGTTTAAAAGAAATCGTGCATTTATTTTTCTCATCTCATGGATAAAAGTTTAGTAACTGCATCTATTTTTATGACCAAATTGGAAATTGAACATTATTAATCGCACAAAAGTAACTACGCTACTCAGTTTCCCGAAATAATTTCTTCTCATATTGCAGAAAAATTTTGTCAGTTATCAATTGGAACTAACTTCACTAGCAAGTTAGTTAGCCCAGTTGTTTCTAAAATTTGGGCTTACCGCATGGTATTCTCAAAGCCATGAAGTTTGAAAAGGTGTACTGCGTTCTCTGATATGTCAAGAATAAATCTTACATTTCGAACATTAATATAATTTGTTGCCAGAAAACTTACCTGCACCACAAACAGTTTCCAAATAAAAACGAGACCTTTCACCGCCAATGACCATTTGAGGACTTGCCGTGGAAAGATCATCTGGACCACCCGGGAATGCTGTATGATCCAAATGATATAAGACGCACAGTGCTTTACCTGGTCGAGAATCTGGCTTGAAGAGGACTGACCGACAAATGAAGACTTCTTCCGTGGAACACTGGTGTAGACAGTCTTGTCTGCTATTAACCTAAGACAGTAAGAAATGAGAATATATTTACAAAAATTTCATTAAGAATTACTAAAACTGAAAGAGAAAAAAGTCTCTAAAGCATTAACTGCTTCACACAAATGTTTCTTTTGCAATATAATGTAAATCAATAATAATAATTTTTTATATATTCTATGTAGATCAAGTGTTAATTTGAAGGAATAATTATTCCATTTTCATTCGATAATTCTTCCCCTCCCTACCTCCTAACGTTTCTAGCATATCATTTAGAAATTTTCGACTTTCTCTCACTCTTGGAAATGAAATTTTAACCATCCTTATAACAAGCACTATCCTTATAATTATGTCTAAACATCGTTAAAGTTTGCTTAGCTTATAACATAAAATTTCACAAGGGCACTCAAAATGCCGGAACCTTTAACAAGAGATTTTATTTTATTTGAATCGAGTAATTATTTCTTCGTACGAAGTAAAAAGGAAGTATTGTAATCGCGAAAAATTTCGGTATCATATTTCAAAGAAAATATGTGTTTTGACCGCTATCGAATGTAATTTAATGATGCTTTTGAGTGACATTCGTACGTAAGAACAGAATAAAGGACGCTTTTCCCCCAAAAAAATTATAAAACTGATTTAAAATGGATTCTGAACAGATTTTTTCGTAGCGTCTGTGCGTAGGTACGTACGTATGTATGTATGTATCTCGCATAACTAAAAAACGGCTATCCTCAGAACGTTGAAATTTTGTATATAGGACTACTATAATATGTAGATGTGCACCTCCTACTTTGGTTACAATCGGCCGCACCAAAAGTACATAAATTTATGTACATATATATCCACTTTGTTACTCGGCTCAGTGAGCTCAGTTTTTTTATTCTTATATGTTGGTAAATTGTGCATTTTTTTGCTTTAAAAATTATTGATTTATGTTGTTCTTATCTTCCGCTTAAGTTCTTATCTTCCGGTTTTATGCCTTTAGTAAATCTGCATGCAAGATTTCTAGAATTATCAGCAATTTAAAAGTTGTTTAAGTGCGAATAAGCCTAATCAATTTTCTCATGGCGGACATATTTGCTTACATTTGAAACTTAGGAGAAAATATAGATATTTTGAGTTTTTATGTATTTTTGCCTTATCGCGAAGTGAGGCCTGAATTAATTGAATGAGAAATACTGAATCATCTGTGAAAAACTGTTTGCTTTTGTTTGTTTGTTTAATTTCTTTTACACGTCGTTTTAGATTTATTACAGTATTTGAACAGAACATGTGGCAACGATTAGATAATTCTTCAGACGATATACATCATTTTTGTGCATTCTGAGTTATAAAATGAATGAGATGTAACGCTGTTAAGTGAACCTAGCGCTAGAGTGTCGCTATGGTAAACAAATATAGTGAATTTTAAAGAGTGCATTTATTCTATTGTTGTTTATGAGCTATAGATGAAGTAGATTTATTTTAATCCAAAAAGTTTAAATGAAATACATACGTATAATTTAATATTCCGTACAAGGAAGTCATGTGGTGTACACATCAGATTTTTTCACTGTAGTATCAATTGATCAATACGGAACCGCTATTATGCATTACAATGCTTTCCTGATTTATTCATTTAACAGAAGATGGAGTAAAATTACGGTGCCATTAACCGAGAAGTTATGTAACAATTCTAATATCGTTGTGTAGGGTACTTTTTACATAACAATGCTGGTATTTTTACGTTGATTACAAGGACCTAGAACAATAACGCAAGTAACGCTTTTTGGAGCAATACTAAAAGGTGCACTAAATTACATAATTATTAAAGGTTCAGTACTTGAATCGCGTTCCGTAAAGCAAAATTCTCAACATTATTGCGTTGCTTAACATTTTTATGCTGAAGATTCGATATAAAAATAAACAATTAGAATTGGAAATAACAGCAATAACAGATTTATTTGAATATAAAATACAGTAATTAATATCAATGCATATATTTATATTTTATTTTTTTATATATTTTGAATTGTATGTATTAAAACTCTAAAACAGTCAGTCTCTCTTAGTGAAAAGGAATCATGACCTAATAAAAAAAAACTTCATTCAAAATTTCAATCAAACAAATTTCATTAAATTATTTATTAATGTTTTTTTATTAATGTAGATTATTACTGAATTTTAATAAAATAGTTTAGTACATTTTACATTTTTTGGAACTAAAGATTAAATTAGAATCGTTATCTTAGATAGATATCCGATTATCCATTAAAGAACAAAATACAATGTTTGAAACATCGCAAGAATAGAAGCTTAAGTAAAATTAGCTTTATAAAAATATTTTTCTTTCTCTGAAATTTAGGATTTCAGATAATAATTTTTAAAATCAGAATGGAATCGGGCAAGAATCGAATACGAATTCCGATTTCAAATGTAGCTTTAAAATACTGTGAGAAAATATAACGCAACTACTAGAAATATTCGGTAAAAATACGTTTTCAGTGCAACAATCATAGATACTTACCACAGTCTGTTTATCTGGGTAATAATTGAATTGAACATAGCTGGTGATTGCTGCTTGAGATAAACCAACTTGGAGGTAATTGTAATGTTTAGGGCCAGGGCATACCATAGACGCTGAAACATAAATTATTATTAGGCATACATAATTCGATAATTTGTTAATGATAATTATATCATATCTGAATATGTATGCGTATGAATATAGAAAAAGAAGCTTACACTGAAGACAAAAATTTTCCAGGTAATCTACTCCTTGGGAATCTACGAGATGGACATTTGCCCCAGGCGAGCGGCGATCGAATTCACTCAAATGACATTCATGAGTAACCATGTTGAATTCCACGGATCGACAGACAAAACGTACTTCCGACAAGCAAGCAGACAGACAAGATTCACGATTTGAGGTGAAAATTATGGCGTTGTCTAAACCACGGAGAATCTTGTTTGGAATCCACTCGAAAGACCACAGTCGATCGCAGAGATGATCTATAAAAAATTGAACAGAAATAATTGTTTAAAAATTATTTCAAAACACAGTGTGTAAGCAGCCAAAGCTTTGAACCAGGTGAGAAAAGGGAATAATTTGCATTTAATTGCGTAGAACAAAAATGAATAGGCACTTTAGTTTTTAAATGATTAGATCATATTATGCAAGAACTAGATACGAATTTCAAACTGTAGAATGAGTATCATATTGTTGTTAGAACACAAAAAAGAACTTCATTGGTAAGAAATTTATTGTTATGTTAAGTATGTGATAATTATATTACATTCAACGTAAACGATGTTACTCAGTACATTACGAAACAGAGCGAATGAATACCCAAGTATTTACTTCCTCTGTTTAATTTGCTTGTTTAATAATATGCCTCTATGTTTAATTAAACTAGAATCCATACCAATGGCTCTCAACCTCTGGTGATTTCATATCTTCCTGTCTTCAATATCCCAATTCTTTGAGAAACCACAAATTTCAACTTTTATAAAAATTTAAAAAGCATAATTTTATTTCTATGAATTAAAATTAATAAATTATACTATTTTTCAAAAACTGAATTTTTGTATTCTGTGCCTGTGTGCGCCTTTTATATCAGTGTACGTCGAAATAAACTGTAAATAATGCATATGAATCTCTTATCAAAAAATAATCATTATTTTAAAATAAAACAAAGTCTTAGACTTACCGGAATTGATATTCATCTTCGTTAAGTAATAGGTGTGTCTTCCTCTCTTCGGGGCAATGTTCGTCTTGCCTGCCATTGTGTCATTTTGCAGTGTACATGTGGTCTCCGGTAGTCCATCCTGGGGCCTCACAGCATAATCAAAAGCAGCTGCCTCACATTCCGTATCATCTCGGCACCATCGCTGACATTCATGTAAGGACACGTTCCGAATGGTAAAGTAGGAGTAACCCCCGTAACTTAAACCAGTGCTCTTTACGAATGTCACGCGACCTGCGAATGAAAAGAGGGAATTTTTTGTAGTATAAGCTAACATATCACTTCGCCGCTCTGCTAGCATGGTAGTATGACATCTGGCTGCTATAGCTTTCGAACTGTTTTCAGCCCCCGGAAAAGATAGATATTTGTAAGCAGGTAATGTCTTTGCGGTATGGGGGCACTTAGAATACTGAAAAGATGAATGTCCCTTCGGGAAGCTAGTGCAAAGCGAAGAGTGGTGACAGTAGACTCGTGCTTGGATATTTTTTCACCTGAAGCAAAGAAGTAAGTACGCGCTTGTACATATAGCCAAATTAACTGTATCTGTATACTTCTAGATTCAGTAAAAGTGACTACACAAAGTCATATTATAACTCTTATAATACTTTTTATTCATGAGTGTATGCATTCTATAAATTAATGCATGTAATAAATTATTAGATATTTTAAATAAAATCGTTAAAAATCACCTTTTTCATCAACAGCAAATACCACCAAAATAATATAAATAGTACTATAATTAATATTAAAAAATATTACATTAATAATCAAGTTCTCTTTGTAATTTAATTTTTCTTGTTTTCAATAAAATAAAATCGGCAATATTTTTTTTTCAAATCATACTTCATTATTTAATTTCTGTTCTATACAGTGACATTTAAAAGCTTTTTGGGACCAAGAGTGCCTTTTTTTTTTTAAATTTTATTTTAAGTTTTCTGAAGCTTCTTCCTTCTAGCAATATCAATTTGCAACATTAAAAATAATCTCGACGCAATTTCGAAATCAGATACGATTAAATTTAACTAAATTCCTGAATCATCTTTAAGAAACCTGATTTTTCTTTAGCTAAATAGAAGGATTGCGGCAAATATTCCCGGTTTCAGAATAAGAAATGTCTAGTTTTTAAAACTAGATATTTATTATTTTGAAACATTTATAACATCTGGATATTTAAATGCTAAGTTGCTCATTTTAGAATTACTTAAATTAAAAGTAGATATTTCTTATTCTGAAACATTTATAACACCTGGATGTTTAAATGCTAAACTGCTCTCTTTCGAATTACTTCAGTGATATGAATTTTTCACCACTTAAAAGCTGGAAATTGGAAATTGCCTTGTTTATTTCTTGATGTACCTGTTTTAACTGCGAAATTAAAATATCTTTCATTCTTTTTATTTCTACAACGTTATCAGATAAAATTAGTTCTTTTAGCACTGATTCTTGGCAATCTGACTTATTAACCATTCGTTTATATTGTTCTCGATAGTTTGTCGATATTTTTAACTGTGAAGCTGAATTTCTACGTTTCTCAAGAAAATTTTTCGCTCATTTTTATAAAGAAAACGATAGCCTTTCTATTATGGTTGTTTATTTAATTCAATATGTAAAGCATTCGAGAACTACTTGTCTAAGGCAAAATATACCTTTTGTGAAGGTGTTTCTAGGAGAGGTGATTCTATTTACGTTACACACGGGCAAAAGCCACTCAGGCAGCCAATCCATTCGTCGGGATTCGATATTAGGTTAATACCGCTATGAAGCGTAAAATTTTTATATGTTTAAAATATTTTATTGCAAGGCAATTTTACCTTGCCTTTCTCTTATAGTATTAAATTACCAAAAACGAATGCAAAATTGTAATTTAACCTCTTTAAATGGGTCATAATTATCAACACATTATTTGTATCTCTTTGAATAACTAAATAAACCATAAGTTTCGGATTCCTGAAAGTTTAGGATGTATCCCATCTTGATTATGTTATTTGTTTCAGATTATTGGCACATCTCTTTTTCGAGAATTAGAGAACTTATAGGCGTACTATAATCTAAAGGCTGCAACTGTTTCAAACTTAACAACTTTCATAAAATGACATTCAAAATTATCAAAAGTTCAATAGGGATTTAAATCAGGAACAATACTAAGTAAATGAAAATAATTGTTTTCATTTTGAACATGAAGTAATTTTGCACGTTATAACACTTTCATGATAAGTTAAATATTGCAGCACATATTCGGATATTTTAGTATTAAGATCCACTAAAAGGAATCGACAAATCTTTTTTTAAGACTTGAATACTCATAGTTAGATATAAGGAGTAAGTTGATAATAACATTTATAGAAACAAGTTTCACATTTTATCAATTTGAAAGAAAACAAATATGATTCATGTTTTATTCTGTTTCGTGTGTAGATCAATGTTAAGCGTTACAAACAGGTTTTTAACATTAAAGGGGGGGGGGAAACTTGGGTTAAGCTTATCTTCAGTTATTGTATACCGCCTAGACAATATAATGGTTAGGGAAACCGACTGCGATACTGAAGGGTTCGAATCCCGGAGAAGGCATGGATATAAATTGTCTGTCCCCTCATAGGAGGTAACGGCGGCCGCCTATTAGGTGCCTCCAAAACAAAATGACCACAATTTCTGGCCTTAGTAATGGCGACAATGTGTGCCATTTAAAAAAACTTAACTTATTGTGAACGCAGGAACTAATAGGAATTCGCATTGCATATGGATGGCAACTTCGAAAATTATATGCACCAACATGCTTTCATACTAATTACAAAACTTGAGTGCATTATCGGTTATCTTAATGATTCGTAAAATGGATCTTAGAATAGAATTGTTAGATCTTAGAATATCGAATTAAGATGAATGAAAATTAGTAGGAACTCATCACAACTATACGTCAACAAAATCGAAAGTATGGTAGCCATGCGATGCAATAAGAACCAAAGCAGCTAAGTAAAATATTTATTCATTCTTCTTTAGTTTTAATATGAGTATGGATAGATAATAGGAATAAAAATAGATAATCAGTCTTATCATAATCATCACTGTGACGTCTCTTCCGCTCTTATTAATAATTCGAGAAATTCCCAATTTCTAGTTGACAAATACTATCTGAAAGGTAATAATTTATTCTTACATGGAACTATAAATATATAGTATGAAGTAAAATATAAATAGTATGAAGATGCACTTATAGTCGAGTGTGAAGTTCATTACCCTCTGAGAGTAATCATGAATGTTTTAAATGTATGAAAACTACGTTTCATTATACTAGAATTTGTGACCGACTTTAAAAAACATTACTTTTTGCTATTACAAATACCTCGACAGTTTCTTACAAAATGAATGATTCATTCCAAGGTAACTTATCCATACATCCAACTAAAGTTAACGAGGTCGTTAATGCCATACTGTAATTATGCATTCAAGTTTTATTTTACTTGTTAAGGTTTCAGTTTGCATATACAATTAGCGCTACCTTTTCAACGCTCCATCAGACCCTGAAAAGAATTTCCTAGTGGTCTGATCCGACCCACGCTCTGGCAGATGCTGCTTATATTCAAATTGCTTTACATTGACTTAAAAGTAGATATTTCTTTTATTCGTATTCCATATTATTTTTGTAAACAATTAACTATGTTGATGACCCGTAAAATGGAGAATAATGATAGCTTTTTCTTAGAGCTATGTGTATATATCAGAACAGTAGATAGTTAATAATTAGTTTGGTATTTGAAGCGCAAGCATTCAAGAGCATCTTACAAAACATTTAAACTAAGTTTACTTATAATAAACAACCTGTTCTATGTAACCCAAATACACCGTTTTATCTCGGTGCATGGCTTTCGAATTATACATTCATTCATCATTCAACAGCCATTGTTTTGATTGCGAGATCTATTAATGTTGGGACATCTGCTGCTAAACTATACTCACTGGAGGATAACAATGGCATAACTTAGCCTTGAACTTAATATACTGCTTGGCAGGTTAAAGCTTTTAATTTATATTCTATTAATACTAAATGCGTTTTTGATGCATGGAATGAAATAACATTTGCTGTTATAAAAATGTGAGAATTTTAAAAAGTAACATTCGAAACAACAAGCTTCGTCTTTTTTTTTTATATTTTACTTTTGAGCAATGATTATTCATGAACATATTTCCTGTTTCTTTAACCAACGATTGTAATTAAAATTTAAACAAACTTTTAATCCTTGGTCAGATATGTTTAAAAAGGAATTAAAACTATATTGCAATGCAAAATACATATATGCAAAATTATTTAATGAAGAAAATCCAAATAATTATTTCTTATTGAGAAAAAACATTGGTATAATATCTATCACAGCTGAAAGCATTCAGTGTTTTAGGAATAAATATTTTAAACTGTATAATAAATATCAAAATTAGAATAATGAAGCAAGAATGAAAATATTTAAGATATATCTTCTTTTTACTCTTCTTATTTGACTAAGTCTATCTGTTAAAAGATAGGAATTATGAAACTTTTACACATACAAATGTAATATTAGAGAGCCAAAATTTATTCTTTAAATGCAGAGATTATTTCCTGACAGTTTTAAGTTATTGGTTGTTAATGATATACGTATGTTAATGGTTTTCATTGCAAAGACGGAAAAATCTAAAGTTTTTGCTGATTATAAAAATACGCAATTGTAATATATTCTGAATCTTGTGTTAAAAGAAAATGCACTAATTTCGAGCTTGTGTTCTTCAAAGACAGTTTTGCCATTTTTGGAACATTTACGTTGTCAGAATGGCCAAATTACATATTCATTGAAATAAAGTAACCTTGCACAGGATAACACAGTTATATTCACCATAATACCTTTACTCCAATGAAGGATAGCAATCATCTTATTGTTTATGTTATTCAGTAAGTTTAGCTTTCCCAATCTAAAAAAGGCAAAATTATAACAAAACATACATTTAATTCCATACATTACTTTCATTTACCAAATATAAGCTTGTTGCCAAAAAATAACAAAAGTACATGAGCATAAACTCACAGCTTTTGGATTTTTATGTTATTTTCAATTCTGTTTTTTTACTAGCCACTTGAGATTATTGCCAATAATATTTTCTTAGGCTGTTACCATAACTATAGAATATTTTGCTCGTCCAATTCTTTTATCTTCTGTTTCTCGATTTTTTTTATTTATTCTTACATCTTTGTTTTAGGTTTATCATTAATTGCAGCTTATCTGTATATTTTAATTACCGCAACTGATTCACATTCTGGCTTTAAGGATTTACTCAAAAGAATTTATTGCTACAATTGAGTTTAAAGCTACAATGAAATAAACGAAAGTAACCTCTTGATACTTTATTTTTAGCAAGACTATAAAAAGATAACTAGCTTGACTTTAATCCTTATAAGCATCAGATGACATTAAAAGCATAATGAGTTGGTAAGTTTCATCCATTTAAAGCAGGAACTCATATCACCCTTCAGAAAATAAAAAGCAGTTCCGCTCTTTCTGATGATACAGCAAACAAAGTACTCAACTCGACTTGAACGATTACATATTTAGATAAAACAGCTCGAAATTATTTCCGGGGTCTACAAAACAATGCATATTTAACTTTCAAAGTTAAAAAAAGAAAGAAGATCCTTTCAAAAACAAATTAGTTTTCCAGCTTTCTCTAGCTCTCTTAACTTTTCTTTCTAGTAAGAAGATAAGGGCGGATTGCTTATCTTCTAACTGTAGTTTCTGAATTCATTTCAGTATGTTGATGGCTGGATATGCACGACAGTATTCTGGTTTCATTATCATCAAAATTGCATATCACTGATGTGATTTTAGTGCGGCCCTATTATTACGTCACAGAATGTTTATATTTTTTAAAAATATTTTAATGACTACAGTATGCTTGTATTTCATCACTTTTTCTAGTTAATTTTTCTTAGAAAATTCCTTCAGCTGTGGAGTTTAACATGTTTAGCAATCATTCAAAGTGTAAGTCCTGGTAGATATGCTAAGCTATTTATCGCTAAATCTAAATAACAAAGAAAATTTGGAAAAGGTAAAAGATTCTATATTAATACTAAATAAGAACAGAAAGTACAGTTGTGCTTACAACTTGTTCAACCATCTCTGGCGAGATAACTTAAAGTTACAGTACGTCAGATGTAAAATTTAAATTCAAATAAACAGTGCTCGAAGGCTACACTATCAATTTAATGGGAAGTTGGCTCAGAATTTAACCAGGCTGGAGTTCAATTATTTTCAGTTGTAATGCATGGCCGAAGAGATGAATTTTTACCTAAAATAGCAATTTACACTCATGTCCATAAATTAAGGATAATTCGGAGTCACGCGAAAATCGAACTCTAAAATAAATATATCACCTGTAAAATCACTACACACATCTTCAAGAATCATATGCAAATTTCAGGAAGTAACCAGATGACACCGATGGTACGTCACAATCACGAGAGTGTAAGAGAGCGATATATAAGGAATACAGGCAAAGAAGTAAAATTGTTCGCAGGCGCTTTATAAGCATTTCAGTGCAATAACCGAATAGTTATGACACAAAGGACGCGTTTGGATGACTTTTTACGTGGTAGAATTATCTGCCGTCTGGAATGTGGGCGTACCCAACTGGAAGTATCAGACGAACTTGGAATTGCCCAGAGTGTCATCTCCAGGCTTTGGCAACAATTCCAAGATGATGGTAATGTGAGTAGACGTTACAGCACAGATCGCCCAAGAGTTACAACGCCGAATGAGGACCGGTATTTTGCAGTTACTGCCAAAAGAAACAGGCGGAGCACAGACTCAGACCTGTCTCGTCGATTCTCTTCAGCCACTGGTACGACAATTTCAAGGCAGGCCGTGTACAGACGCTTAGAACAGATTGGTCTATATGCTCGTAGACCTGTCAGATGCGTTCCACTTACTGCAACTCACTGTCGCCTGCGGTTAGTCTGGAGTAGAGAGCATGCATTGTGGACACCGCAACAGTGGGCTTGTGTGATGTTTTCCGACGAGTCCAGGTTTAGCTTGCAGTCTGATTCTCGCCGGACTTTCATATGCAGAGCTCCAGGTACCTGTTACCACCAAAAAAACATCATTGAACGACACCGTTACGGTGGTGCATGAGTGATCGTTTTGGGTGGAATTATTCTGGGTTTCAGAACTGACCTGCATGTTCAAATTGAAATCACGACAAGCCAAATCTATCGGAAGGTCATTCTGGAACAACATGTACGTTTGTTTCGTGGCCCCATGGGCGCACAATTTGTGTTTATGAATGAAAACGCCCGTCCTCACCGTGCAAACATCGTAAGCGAATGCCTTCAATCGGAGGATATCACCCGTATGGACTGGCCAGCATTCTCACCGGAATTGAATCCAGTAGAGCACGTGTGGGTCATGCTTGGCCGACGAGTTGCAGCCCGTCAACCTCCTCCTACACGTCTACCGGAACTTCGGAGAGTATTGCTTTTTGAGTGGTGTAATATCCCCCAAGATCAGATCGATAATTTTATACTCAGCATGCCTAGGCGTTGTAAGGACTGTATTGCATCGTCTTTGAGACATACAATGTATTAACATTCATACCAATCATGTAATATTGTTTTTTTTTTTTTTGTAAATAGGTTTTTTTTGTAATTTGCTCCAGGGAGAAAAAATCGCTAATTTTTTTAATAATATCAAACATATAGCATCTTTTTTTGCTCTTTACCTTTTGTTTAATAAATAAGCTTTACAAATAAGTCAAATTTGTTTTGCTTCTAACTCTTCCTTTGCCTGATTTTGCATTATCCTTAATTTATGGACATGAGTGTAGTAATGTGGCCACAATAGGCAGAATGCACGCTGTCTTACAATCTAAAAACCTCACCTTAAATAGACGCAAACTAAATTCCTGAGGGAAAACGAAAAGGAAAAGTGACAATATAGATCAAAAACATAAAATAACTGGTTATTTAACATAAAATAACCTCACAGAGTCATTTAATTAAATTTTGTAAGAGAAGTGCTCAAAATATGTGAATTTGCTTTTAACACTGTAATGTTTTTATATGAACAATGATATTTGCCTTTTCATTTCCAATTTCTTTGACGATGAATACTGATATCATTTAAAAATTTTAGAAATGTTTCTATAGCAACGAAATTTGAGCTGTAAATAAGTCTTGATGAAAACTGACGAATACATTTCTTGAACGTATAATAAATACTACACAACATTTTTATATTATAGCACTAACATATTACCAGTTAATCATTAAATGGCCAAATTCCATTATTTTCCGATGTTTTCTGTTCACCGTTGAAAAGAAAATATTAAAAAAGTATACTGACTTCGTTACTGAATGGGTTATACCATATGGCGTATTATGGCAGTGCTCCTTAAAGAGTCAAATCGAAACACATTTTAATGATGAGCAAGCAGTTTTAAAAAGTTGCATAGTGTTGAGTAGGTTAAATCTGCAGAGAAAAAACAATGTAGTATTTAAATGAAAATTACTATTTTCATGAAATGTTCTTAAAGCCATCTATTTCTGTTTTTTTATTTATTTATTTATCAAAATTAAATATTATTCTGATACAGTTTTTGCCCTTGTTTGCAACTCTAAATTTGGAGACTACAAAGCCAATATTTTTCACCAACTTTAAAATTTTCAATACTTTTAGGACCTGTAAAATTAATTTAGTGGGTACGTATTACTTTGAATAATCTCCCGGTAAGTTAAGTTTCGTAAACATTTTAAGCAAAATATAAAACACTTAATACGAACTTATGAATAATTTAACTATAAATATCAGCTAAATTTTAAATTATGCAAAATACAAACCTAGATTAATGATTATTTCAGAGATCAATTATGCATTTTTTTTCTTCAAACAGAAAAGAGTTTGTTGTGTGACAAAGCATTTTCATATATGCAGAAATTTAAGAATAAAAACTATTATTTACTTAATAAGTTTTGTTGAATACGGAAAACTTCAAGGATGGATAATTCAGTATTATGAGAATTTTCCGGTTTAATTACATTGAAAATTAATTTTAATTTAAAAGAATAATTAACGGGTATACAAAAAGAAGCAACAACTCACACAGAACATAAATTTAACGACAAGGAGAAAAACTAGCGAGAAATGTAAATAAAACTAATAAAGTTAAGCAAAAGATTTTATTAATCTTTTATTTAGTTATTTATTTATTTAATTTTAAGCCTTATGCTTAAATTTTCCCTCAATTTCTTTCGTAACAATTGTGTTCATTAATCAGAAACTTTAAAGCTCTTTTTATTAGACCGATATACTAAGTTAAGATGAAAGAACTATAAATTTCCAAGGTATTAACCACGATGTAAAGCTTTTAAAGGTTGAACAACAATTTTTTTAATATATTAAAATAAGCAAATGTAAAAAAATAATCATGAGGGAAACGATGTTTTTGATTTTTAGTTTCTTTTATGATTATTCGATGATGAGTTTCAAATTTGTATATTTAACAATAAAAACTTCATAAACATATTTTAACTAACAGAAATTTAAGGCCAAAAATGGTCAGACGAAAGAAATTTGATATAATTTTTCTCAACATATACAGTCAGCTAGATTTTTCTTATATTAATACTTTTATCATAGTTTCATTTACCTAGTTTTCTCTTATGCTATGTTTTTCCTCATAATTAAACTCATGAAACTACAGTTCTCAAGTAAAATAAAGCTGCAAAAGAAGAAATTAATTTTTTTACTGGATTGTATTGAGAATCTTGTTAATCATGAACTTTCGAAGTATATTTAGCAATATTTATTTCCTCATTTTAAATAAGATTTCCGTAAGCAAACTGTGGAAGTTCAGTTGCTTATTTGCAACACAAGTACATAAAGTATTAGTGATTGTGCTTAAATAATTGCATGTCAGGATTAAGTAATAGAGAAGAACAGTAGTTCAAATCACACGCATAAAAGTCTTCATAAATATTTCGGTTCATCTGTGCCCTGACATTTGCAATCGCCTTAGCCAGTTTTCATTTAATAAAAAAGAAGACGAGAAAACATTCTATTAAACGTTCATGCGTTAGCCAGCTGTATAGAAAGGTTAAGTTTCTCCTTCTTCCCAGAAGAACGCAAAAAGTGGCAATGAGTTATAGGTTTCTCTTCGCGCTTTTGTTCATTCTGAATTATAAATAGCTGTTAAACTTTAATAAGGAAATTTCACCAGTTAGGTGAAAAGATTCCGCTTTCCAAAACCCTGAAGCTATATTGTCAGCCTTTATCTGATTTAATTTTGTGGCTATCTTTCGTGGCATTCCACCTTCAGCCATAGTAAAGAATACTAATCGGAGAGAGTGCCTATTTGACCTTCAGCGTATAGTGTTATGTCCAGAAGGCTGATACGAACACACGTGTGGCCTAGTGCTTTACCAAACATCGATGGCGACCTTCCTATCCTTTTGGCCCAGCTTGCTCTACTTCCTTTACCAGGTTTGGAAGAGGGTCGTCGAAATGACCTCTGCCCCCTAAAGCCTGAAGATTGAAAGATGTGTTAACGTGACTGGCTCTCGGATTTAAAATCTTCAGAACGACTCGATTTTCATCTGATGTCCGATAAATACTCAGTGTTTCGAGTTAACCATCTGGGATTAAATTCAAGTCATGTTACTAAATGGGTGAACTTTCGTACAAGTACAAGGAGGAAATTTGATGGATAGGTATCCATTTTGACTGATGGATAGGTCAACTTATTGTTTTATGACGCGAAATAATATTCAAGAAATATGTGTCCTCGGGTTACTCAATTTATAGAGTGATGGGAAAAGAGATGCTGACCTCCAAAAGTCATTCTTCACAGCTGATAAAACTGATGAAAAATATTATCACATAGAAATGCTGTAGATTTTTGGCAGAAATAATCGGAAATTTCTTGGTTTCATATTTTTCGCAAAGATGTGATTCTTACTTTCTGATTTCCTAAACGTTTTCTCACTTTTCCTAATTTCCTAAAATTGTCTCTCTTCCCTGAAATATGCTTCGCATATCTTTCTATGCTTCCTCATTAAGATTTCCTAGTGAAACTTTTTATGTTTAATAGTCTAACTTAAAATGATCCATTAATAATAAATCGTAAATTATTTTTAAAATAAATACTACACCGTTAGATCTAATTATATAATTATCCAATTAGCTAATATAATTTTTCCTTCGAAGAAAATCAAAATTAAATCATACTATAAAGAGGTCCTTTTAGCTCACCGAATGTCATATTGATAGTTCTAGGAAACATGCTTTTGCATTTTCATAAGCTCAAAACTTCACAATTTTTATCTTTGCTATTGGAATAACTTTATAATATTTTTAAAATATTAAAACACGAAAAGATTTCTAAGCTACTGAACACGAAAATTTGAACTTTATGTAAAATCTAAATTTGAATATTAAAAAGGGATAGTGAAACTGAAAATATTTGGAATAAGTTTGTTTCGTTTTCCATGCGTCTAATTTCTTGCTCTCATGAGTAGGAAACAAGAATTTCCTTTGTGTTGTCTGTCATTTGCAAAAAGACAAGGAATGGTTAGTAGTTTTTTTTTCTTTTTTTTTTTTTTTTGTTTGTTTGTAATCTTACGAAGATTATAATCTCGCAGAAGAATTTTGGGATAGAAAATGTAATTTATTGCAAAATCCTATTCCGGAGATTTTTCCGAAATAAGTTTGAAAATATATTTATAACTACAACAAAAATTAAATTAGTGTTCCTTCCGAAAAATTCAAAAGAAACATTAATTTACAAATCTTTTAGCTCTAAAATGAAAAAAAAATTATAATATATAACAACTTCTTTTGATTAAGCTTACATAAGAAATGTCAAGTTAAAGCAGAATATTTTCTCATGCAGTACATTTATGAATGAATTGATACAAATTCTTTATAGGCATAGAGACAAAACTTAAAAGAACTAAGAATTCTGCTAATTATTAAAAATTCCTTAATTGAATAATTAATATGAAAATAGTTCCTTATTTGTCCTTAACAGTTTTTGCAATGTTTTTTATTTTGTTATGAATGTATCATTAATTTATGTCGAGAAATTACATTAATATCGTCAATAGCCCTCAGTACTACGCTGAGAAAATATAGTGTAAGAAACTGCAAATATAAAAAAGAGCAAAAAATAGAAGAACACTTTGAAAAGTAATTAATCCAAAAGTAGCTAATAAAAAGAAGATATGCTTCTTGAAACTAAAACATGGTATTATAATAACCAACAACAGGCAGATGTGCAATTAGTCTGGCTCAAAAGGAAGATAATATTTGGTGCGGTATGAAGAAGATTTCCCTCCCGCCATTCACTTAAAGTGTAGAAAAGTATTTCACAGGTTAACTGTAATGACTAAAGGGTTAAACATACACAGTAAGCATTAAACACACATACGTAATTGGATTTACATCCAATAGAAAAATGATTTCTAATACGAATAATGAAAGTTTTTTTTTAAATTTTTATTTCGTAAGTGACACCTTTCTTGTTACTTCTTGTGCTTAGTATTCATAAACATGTTTGAGTGTGCCGATGACGATTAATGAAGAAGTTTATTTTGCCCCCCTCCACTTAAATATATAAATAAACTAGATCATAAAGATAATCTATTTGCTTTATATTAAGAAATTCATTAAAAGTAAAAAAAATAAATTTATTTTAATTAATATTATTTTATTATTTCCTCCGCCTTTCGGCCCGTATTTCGCAAAATGTAAATGAGAACAATGTGTATTGTTAAATAGCGACTGTTAAAATATCTCTCCGCGTCTGACATAACCACGCTAGAGTAATTTTCATTCTTCTGCATATAGCAATATGATAGCAATCCCAAATTATTTGTAATTTTTTTCCCACTTGTAGAGATATTAGATATTTTTTAAAGCAAGAGAGATGAAGAATGAGCAATGCTCTTGCCGGGACTCGAACCATGGACCTCTCGAATATGTGCCGAATGTACTGACCACTACACCACGAAGGCATGCTAAGAAGGCGGCAGAAATACCTTATATACTCTCTCTTTTAAAGGGCGACTGGGGATTAGGGGACCCAGTCGCCAAATCCTGGTGTTGGAGAATCATCATCCACAAACCTTTTAGTTCGGGAGCCACTGTAGAGACATTAGATATTTTTGAAAGCAAGAGAGAGGAAAAATGAGCAGTGCCCTCGCCGAGACTCGAACCACTGACTTTTTGAATACGTGCCGAGTGTACTTACCGCTACACCACGAAGGCATGCTAAGAAGGCGGAAGAAATACCTTATACACTATTTAACACTAACATTTCCTTGCTGTCGTTTCATATTCATTGTCCTTAATTTAAATTTGGAGTAAGATAAAAACATATTTTTTCCATGTCAATACGGTTAATTAGAACACAAAAGTATAAAGCAATATTTGAAGTTTTCAATAAAACCCAATACTCATTTTAACACAATCTATTTTCTTTAAGACCTTGATTAAGTTCGTAATGAACTTCTCCTGTTATCATACCCGCAAAGATTAAAGAATTAAATTCTTTTGACAAAGGTTCTAACAAAGTAGCTAAACTTTTACTCTGTATTTTTGGTTAAAACTCTTGTTTTCTCTCTCTCGGCGTATCTTTGTAACAAAAGCGACAATCGCTTTTCAATGTTATTTTTCTTACATTGAAAATTTAGACGCAGAATCATATTGTTCTCACCATATCGCTCATTCTTAATCCGCCACGGGTCAAGAATGGGTGATGTAAGGGACAATGAAAATAATACATTGTGTATGGGTAAATCTTCAGCCAGCATTCATTTCTCCTTCCTCTCTTCATAAAAATCAAGGTCAAGATGCAATGCTCCAGTTAAGTCCAGAAAGAAAAAAAAAGACACACACGGAAGAGTTTTCAAAGAAAACCATTGTGCGGTTCTTTTTTCTCCCCCCTTCCCCCATCTTTTCTCTTTAGCGTAATATCGCGGCGTTCAAATTCCGTCCTGCTCGAAATATAAAAAAGCCATAATTCTACCGGAACAAATGTCCTGTTCTCTCAATGAAGTTGACCAAACTACAAGAAAAAGTGTTAAGCACTGACATTTCCTTGATGTTTCACAAAGGTTTATGATGCAAAGACGCTTGTAGACTACCAAAGATTATTTTAGATACATATTTGCTAAACATCAGATGGTTCATAACTTGTAATAGGAATTGGTGAAGATACATTGAACATTTTTATTTGACTGCGGCGTTGAGTGCTTCTAAGTAATAAATTATTTAAATGCATTAATGCAGTAAATCAATTTAGATGTCCCCTCAAACTGATAATTGAAGTATTCTGTGCATCGATATCACTTCATTAAACATTTATATACCTCTAATAACATGATTACGTGTTTAAGTAGTTCTTTTATCAGTACACTTATAAAGTATTTTCTCCTTCTTTTGCATGCCTTCGTGGTGTAACGTAGCACACTTGGCGCGTATTTTAGAGGTCCAGGTTCGAGTCTCGTCGAGGGCATTGCTCATTTTTCATCTATCCTGGTTAAAAAAATAGCCTAATGACGCTACATACTAACTACTAAAATTTCTATTTCCGATACAATTGCATTTGTATATTCTAAAACCGGTACTTACGTATAGCTTAAATAAAAGTCGATTTCATTTCTGAAATCACCACCATAGGGAAGTTTCCTCTCGTAACTGAATTGTACGGATCCATATTACTCTAAAAGTTAACTCTAGGAACCGTAAAGACAGTCAGAGGACGTCTTAACCTCAAATAGAATAAAGCTACCTCTAAAAGTTAACTCCAGGAACCGTAAAAACAGTCAGAAGACTTATCGCTCGGTCTTAACCTCTAAATAGAGTAACACTAACTCAGAAAGAGGTTTAAAATAGGGCTTTTCATTTTACTCTTTCAACCAAATTACATATCTACGCAATTACAGAAAATCAAAGCTCCGCAGCTAGTGATAAAATTATAACAAATGATCAAGTAAAATTAAAACCGTAAATAACGTAAAGTATAGCTACAAGCTTTGGCTCAGGCTCTAAATCTGTTATGAAGAAATTGTGGCTAGCAGAGCTAAAGAAAATGCAAGTAATTAATTCAGTTGCAGAATGAAATAATAAGATGACGATCAACGATAACTGCCAAAAACCCTTTCTCGAACTCAAGAATTCTTCGTCGGAATGTACTTCTCTCTTTAATATATAAGTAATTTGCATCTTTGTGGAAGCTGACGAAAGTTAGTGAAAGTACAGACGAAATACTAAGATAACTGGTTAGTTAGCATAAAACCTTACAATAGATACTGATTAGACTATAGATGATTAGACTGAATTACTGATTACAGACTCCAGTATCTCAAGTCGGACATCGAATAGAATTAATTTATTTATTGCATTGGTGGACCAATAAAACAGGAGGGTTCCACTTGCTCCTGTTTGTGCAAGCTCCCGCAACAGTGATCAAACTGGATAGGAGATAAAGCATTTAAAAATTCCCTATTGCCCTTCGCACTTTTTAGTCCGAGAAAGCCTTTAAGCAAGCACAAAGCAAACGAATAGTCCTCTTTAGATGTAATGGAGCAATTGCTTATCTCCATCTTACCTATCTGTTCTATAAAAATTATTTTTAAAATATTACATTTCCATAATTTCTACTGACAACCCATCACCTATGTCTTGCAATGGCTAGTTATAAATGCCAGGTGAGACAGTTCTCATAAATTAAAAATTCAGCTTAATGTGCTTTTTAGTAATGTCTGAAAGTGAAATATCTTTAGACAGAAATATCTGAAGTTTCTTAAAGCTGAAGAAAAGTTACAGAGCAGATTTTTTTTCAGTTTTACATATTTAAAGAAAGGTGCAGAAAAGAAGGCTGTGCCTAAATTTAAGCATGGATTTTTAATAATGAGAAAGCAATTCGAAATGTATTTAAACACTATTCTATAAAATGTTACTACATTGAAAAGTGCGTTGATGAAATGTTACTACTTCTGTTAATAAAAAAGAAAAAAATCGATTTCATATTAATTTATAACTGTCACAGATTGCATATACAGAATTTATGTACATACACGTACCTGGCAAGAGAGAAAATAAACTTAAAACTTTTTCTAAGTACTTTTTTCCTTATATAAGGCCGGATTTCTTAATTTGTAAGCAATGGTGATATCCTTCTACTTGTTTAAAGTTTACACTTAATTATACTAACATAATCAACCATATAGTTTGAAGTCCTTTCTTTCCGCTTGTGTAATAAAATAAATGTCGTAAAATGTTTTGACATGTTTAAATGCAATTATAAAAATCATTTCTGTGTAATTCTTATATTTTCAATATTAAACAAAAATCGTCGTCAGATGATTATTATTAACATTCTCTTTTTATTTTGTAATTCACAAAACATGCATTTAAAATCAGTAAAAAGTGTTTCAGCAGAAACGTATATTTTAAATGTATCAATATTTACAAAATGATACTGTAGTAATAAAAAGTTGTAAAATGACGTTTAATTGTGAAAGAAATAACATATAAAAATGGCGGCATTTAGATACCCGTGAAATACATTTTACAAGGTGATGAATATAGTATGAAGCAAAAATTGCATCTATTTCATAAAACTATAAAGTGTGCTTGATTTTCCAAAACATATTGCTAAAAAATAATATCAGTTACCTTACTTCTAATATTTTTTTGTTTTTCCCTAGGCATTAAAAAATTTAATTTTAGCCATCAAAATACAGTAAAATTATGCAACTAATAAATATTTACTTTAAATTTTAAAACTTCTATCCACTAGAATCTGTAGGAGTTTAGAGATATTAATAATATCCTTTTGAACATTTGCCAAATTACGAACAAATGTTATTCTTCCTGATTCATTTCAATTATTTCAAAAAATAGAAAATTCAATATTACATTTCACAAAACCACTAAAGATCTCAAACATCTGAGAAATTACGAGTAAATGTTATTCATATATGTACACTGATACATTTAAATTATTTAAAATCTAACGAAATATTATACTTCGCAGAGCTACTAAATATCACAAACAATGTATTGCTGATTTGTGTGGATCATTTATTCGATATTATAAATATATGACAAAGATCTCACAATGTTGAAGAATAGGTTTAACATACAAAGTATAATTATATGTTAAATCGATCACACAGTATTGATGGCAAAATCAACATTTAAAAAGAATAAGAAACATATAAATTTTATTTTCATTTTCCTGATATTAAAAGAAAATTTGTATTAAATTTCATAGAACTTTTAATTTTATGTAAAATTTTTAATGGCATAAACTGGAAATAAATTAAAGTAGAAATTCGTAATTTAGGACTGCAATTACAGCTGAGCAAAGCAGGACCAGACACAAATCAGGATTTAAGAAAATTTTAAAAGTTCTTTACTATATATAAATTTTCTTATTACTTTATATAATTTCCTTGAATTTTTTGTTATAACTAGCTATATTACACTAATTACTCTCTGTGCGCGTAATAAGCCAGCGATAGATTTTAGTTCAGCGGACAGTTTTGAGACATTTCTAAGCTCTTTTTGGGAAAATTTAGAGTTGAAAATATAATAAATAAGAAGAATGCGATTAGGTTGAAAATATTAATTTCAAACGCATACAAATCGCATGCGTAGGATAACTATCTACTGATATTTGATTCTACAATCAAATATCATCCACTATAAACCGACTTCCTTTATAAAAAATTGAGACGAAATTGCAGTGTTTGTTAACAAGGAAAGCGAAGATAAACATGCTATTAGTCCGGAAACATGAGTGGAGAATCTTATTTTCCTGCGGTTCCGGATCGGAATTTCATTGTTAAAACGTGAGAATAGTGAAAAGAAAGGGCGGGGAGGGGAGAGAAAAAAACAGAAATCGGAAAAAGAACTGCCTCTTGATTTAGAAATCTTGACATCAGTTTCCTTATAAAAAGTTAAATGGTTCAATTGCCTTATTTGACAGTCCGGTATTGTACTTTGTAGTTAAAAAAGCACAGTTGACAAATCGTGAGAACCTTGTGAATCCGCCTGCATGTCACTGATGTATTACTTCAACATCGGCACATTATTCAATGTATCGAAAAAGTAATGAAGCTGACTATTTACACATCAGATATCTCCGCAAAACCTTTTAGAAATAATGAAAATAGTGATACGAGAAATTATAAACAAAGCATCAATAACTACTGTAATGCAAGTAACTTGCAGTAGATGAAGCTACAGTTCTAAAAGCCATTATCAAATAAATAAGGAAAAAAAAATTAATATTTCAATGAGCTAGAATTCTGCTAAGCAATCAGTGGCATAAAAAATTAAGTGTTTACGAAAGTATTTGTGATGTAAATATGTTGAAGAAAAATATGTTTTTAAGAATTAAACAGTAATGCTTTCTGAAGTGATTAATTTTAGGAACTCTTATTTGCAATTTAGGAACAGTGAAAATCGAAATTGGGAAAACTGATGCATCATTATATATGCAAAATAATAAATAATAAAATAAAATAATAATAATATAATAATATATAGATATATATGTATATGTATTGCATACATAATGATATATATATACAAACTCGGTCAATAATTTGCTTTGAATGACTGTCTAAATCAAAAAATATGTTCAAAAATTGATAATTCGTTCTGGAATACATTCGATAATTATGAGTTTAAGCTAAAGAACTTTTTATATGTGATTAATTTTGCTGTAGGGTAACAATAAAAATTATATTTTATATTTATGTAACTCTCCCACCCATTGGCGAATCCAGCATTAAGAAGAAATGGTCTTAAGATGCACTGCACGAACAGCACGCCGAATTCTTATTACGGCCCTGAATAGAATAGAATGGTTAATATCATTGTTGAGTGTAGAAATCGTATTCTGCTATTTTCTATTACTCCTATCTTTAAGTGTTGTTTAGGGATAAGTTCTGTGGTAGTAGCTATGAATAGAGGAATTTTTCCACTTGATAATTTTCTTTGTATGAAGTTATCTTGATGGGTTACTGGGCTAGGTGGATACAATGATTTTACCGTGCCCTATTTCTGCAGCTATACTCGATGTCATAATTATTGAGGTGTGCGTAAGAAGCAGTCTATTGAATGTAAATAGCATCCCAATAGAAGTACTTCCTGAGTTTTTTTCAACTATTTCCCGCTTTCTGGCTTATATTTCTTTAGTATCTCAAATCTTAAACGACAGCAACAGCTGCCCAATATTATTCTAATATATTTGTTGACCATTAAGGAATATTATGTGGTTTAATGTTTCGTTAATGATTTAAATTTCAAAATGAAAGACTGGAAAGAAGTCCATATTTCTCAATATGTGATTAGTTAAAAGCAGCAAAGAACGTAAAGGTTCATTACTTGCAAAGGTTCTCTTCCGCGAAGAATTTTCTGGAATAATTTTATTGTGAAATATATTTATATTTCATGATTTAATGAAAACTAGGACTATCCTTAAACAACCAATGTTATTTCCAGCTGAAAAAAAAGCAGCTTAATCGTGAAAATTAAATTCTGCATTTAATAATAATGTGGCCACGGATTAAAACTTTATGAAAATAACAAATTAAATTTTATATGACTTTGCTGCTACTTTTTATATTTGAAAACGTTATAAAAACATAAAAATATTGCAGTTTTTTTCCAATTTTTCATGAAACAATATACAACTAGTTCATCATTCATTCATTTAAAGCAAATATTAGTCTACATACCATAGTAAAGGATATTTTAATATCCTTCATTTTCCTAAGTGGAACGCACCATACTTCTTACAAGAAAAACTGTATTTCATTTTAGCAAGCCATCATAAAGTTTTGCATGCTGAAATTCCAGTGTAAAACTGTAAATTATGTAGCCTATAAAAATCGTAAGGAGAATATCAATATATAAGACAAAAAGCAAAATTTTTAATACCTGAGACGATATTAGCCTGGAAACTCATTTTTTGCCAGCATAAGTTTTTACTTTTGTATCCGAATCACTTTTCAAATTGTTGCCACCATATGTTATCGCGATGTATTATTTAAAAAAATAAATAAATAATGAAGAATCTGTATATATGTCTGTTTCTCGCGACGTGAAAAAACGATGGTACCTAGAACCGCTAAATTTTAAATACCTCACCCAAACATGGGCACCTCGAAGTCCGAATTTCGAAATTGTTTTTCATTCGGTTCATATTTTGCACAAATTGAACGAATTTTTGTTTAACAAAGCGATTTGAAAACGAGAAGTGGCAGCACTGTTCGAAATAAAACACTTTTACCTTCAGCGTACCAAACTGTTGCAATTCAGCAAAGAGTAACACATTTATGTTTCAATTTTAATCTAAAAACCATTTTAATCCATTCGGCTATTTGAAAACAATGCGTTGCCACTGCCTCAAAAAGGATACTTGTTATCTCCGCTCACCGACGTGTTGCCATTCAGTAAAACGTAAGTTATTTAACATTCAGTTTTAATCCTTCTGTTAATGAGTATCAAACTAAGTAACAGAAAAGCAATAAATGTAGTACTAAAAGAATGTCTTTTCTATTCTTTAGTCTGATCGATTTAAACAAAAATGCATTAAAATAATGAGGTATCCTATCATAAATATTAAATATTTTTATGAAATGTATCTAGCTATGCTCATTAAAATTATTACACACTTTTTTATAACTATTTTACACGGATGGCGACGTGAGCGGCTTGTTTTTAAAGAAATAATACGGAGAATTTAAGAAAATGTATGACAACCCTACCACACCTATTCGAGAATTCTAAAGATATGTTGCTTTTAAATATTTTGAGATTTTTGTTGTTGAGTTTTATGCGGCGAAGAACGTGATAAGAAAACTAAACATTGATATGAGGAACTGAGAAATAAGACCGAAAAGAAAGAGAAAAACATATGACAACATTTAACACTGTATCGGGAATTCTAAACGTATGCTGCTATGCTAATTTTAAAAATTTTCTTGATTTTGCTATTGAATTGTGTGTATTGTAAGTGCAAATAATCAAGGTGAAAAGGCAAAAAAAAATTTGCTAGCAGAAGTAATTTCAAAAGCATATAGGTAATAAACGATGGCGCTCAGCAAGAGCAGAAAAAAACCTTAACAAACCCTTTGGCGCGACGTTAAAAGTCTAAATCCTTTCAGATTTTGTTTTTAAATATTTAAATTTTCCGTTATATCGTGGAAGGAAACATCTGTTTACATTCAAGAAAATTTAATGTAAGGACACATTACATACTTAAGAGATAGCAGTTTTCTTAATCTTGCTGTACATTCTACATAAGATATACGTAAAAATTTTATTTCTAACCTTATTTACCTTGCGGCACGAAGAGGCTTTGAGTAAAATCACTTGAATAAAATTGAGTACTTTTTGATTGTATTCTGCCTTTAAGCACTATAAAGAAATACAAATATTCCTGTGGAGAAATTTTTTAAGGGAAACTGGTTCGTATCCATGTTTCACATGGGGAAAACTACGAAAACTTCCATTCAGCCAGCCCGTCGTTCACTGGGAAATAAAATGGAATGTAACTAAAATAAAATGATTTAACTGACATATTTTTTAAGATGAATGTATTTTGAAGCGCTTCGTAAGAGAGCAAATCGCTTTATTCGAGCAACAGTGATGAAATGTTTCTTCAGGCGATATGTTAAGCATACGATTTTTCTTTTCGTTGCTTTCAGTTTTACTTCTGGGCTGTCATTTGTCACTTTAAAGCAAGCAGCTTCTTCATTGTTAAATCTGAAATGCCTCTCGGACTTATTTACGGAACTGCAATTAGGAGGAATTCAAAACGCATTTTCCTTTCTGCCGCAATGCCTCAAAAGAAGTACATGCGGTGAAAATCAGAATTTATACCGAATATATTTTACCTGAGTAAGAAAATGTTGACATTCAGTTGTACTTGAAAGCTAAAAACAATATTGTGTATGTTAGGTCTGGAATTTAAAAATATTACTCTATAAATTACACTACTGTATTAAAATGAATTATTAATTATATCCTAAAAGTAAAAATAAAAATATCAATTTTAATTTAATTTTAAATTAATACTTTTCTTCAATTCATCAAGAAAAAATATATTATTTTTTTAATACAGAAGAAAATAATGGGATGGATCAATAAAGATACAAATCGTGATTACTGAAGTCGGGTTGTGTATCTTGTTGTAATGACATTGCATTTTTAATTGAGTAGCATCTTTATAAGGATGAAGATTTTCTCAATTATTTCCATGTATTTTAGGGACTTCACTGTCCATACCCACAACTGGCGTTAAACCGTCTTTTCTTAAATTTAAAAATGCGTTACAAGACAGTCCCAAGCTTTAAAAACGAAAATATGCGCACAATGTATCAAAATGACATCAATTTAAATGAAAATCCTGATTTCATGTAATAAAGACGCAAGCTTTGCCAGAACTTGACTGACTGGTTTACAAATGTATAAGTATTGGTTTTGAATTAAAAATGAGTAATGTAATTTTTATTTAGTACATACTAATTATTTAGGTAACTGGTAAGAATCCTACAGATTATTATTATGAATATTATTTTTAAATGTTATTTTAAACCCTAGTTTTAAGTTTGTCTCCAATAACGCGAACATGTCCGAACATATAAAAATGTATATGATATTCCCAATAGAAAATTAAGGAAGTTATCTAATTTGCAATAAAATGAGATAGAAGAAAAAATCAATTAAAAATTGCATTGCATTATCATTATTACATGGGATTAAAAAGTGCACGAATGCATAATATTCATGCGTTACATGTCACTGAATATAAACTGATTAGTTACATAATGCATGGCTTTAAAACAAAAGAAGCTGTAGAATTTCTGTCACATTTAATGATATTTTTGTCACATGATAAACAGTATGCTGTTTCACAATTCTTCATTAATATGCTGCTCAAAATTTCCTACATAAGATGAGGTACTTGTCTCACTTATTACTTCTGTGCTAAGGCTTGAAACAGTAAATGCATATCTCAAAACAAAGTCTTCTGCCATCTATCGAACAGCAGAGCCTGTATTAGGCCTTCCAAACTTAAGATGCATTGTTAATTACTCACCTCTTCGAACTTTATTGGGAATGGATTTATCAGTTTGTGATCCAAACAATAAACATTGGATATACTGCCTAGAACAATAGTTCTCAACCTATTTTTCCCCAATGCATTCCTTTCATCATCGCTAGAAAATTATTTCCCCTCTTTAAAATTCGAAAAATACATACACACATTTACTTAGATTATTTTTAATATGTTTTACAAAAAGTATAGAAAATGTTGATGAGTACCAAAATTTGAATAAGAGTATTTTTTAAACTAAAACTAAAGCTAAGTACTTTAAAACTAAGTACTTAAAGCTAAGAAAGAAGGTTGAAAGAATTCCCTCTCCTGAAACTACGAAATACCCCTCTCCGATTGAGAGCTCCTCTTCTGGAAAAATGTCTGGCATTAAGATTATTCACCATAAAAAATTATCACCTTACAATACTGCATAGAGGAACAGAAGCTTTCAGATAACTTGAATATTCATTCAAGTACAAATATTTTTTAATTTTTTTAAATGTAAATAAAATTACGAGTTTACTGCCTGCCAATACCGAATTCTACCAGCATTTTCTAGTATACAAACTCTGTAAGATCCTGGAAGTAAAATCTCTATTTAAAAAAAAATCGTTCAATACTTTTCATAATAATTCGCATAGAAATGCTCGTCACGTCATCCTTTTTTTCATAAACGATATTTTAATTTTAGCTACGTACAAATGCAAACATTTCGCCGTTCAATTTGTGCACGGTCCTGAATATGATTCTCGATTTTAATATCAAATATCTCCATCAATTTTTGTCCTACGTATTCATTTCTTTAAATTTTAAATTTTATCGAAAACACGTGGTGTCACATGTCCATCGCTGTCATTTGCTGCGCTGATAAGAAAAAAATCTGATGTGTACACCGCATGAGTTCCTTGTACGGATTATTAAATTATACGCAATTTCGATGCATTTCATTTAAAAATATTGAATTAACAGTTAACGAATTTTTAATTAAATCTACTTCGTCGATAGCGCATAAACCACAGTAGAATAAATGCATCCTTTAAAGTTCACTAAATTTATTTACCATAGCCACACTTAGGCGCTAGGTTTACTTAACAGTGTTACATCTCATTCATTTTACAACTCAGAGTGAGCAATAATTATAGCATCTGAAGAATTACCACAACTTCTATTCAAATACTATAATAAATCTAAAACGATGTATAAAAGAAATTAAACAAATAAAAAAGAAACAGTTTTTCGCAGACGATTCAGCGCCGCTTGCCTAACGCGCATGCGCTACTGATTAATTCAATTCTTACTTCACGGTACTTCAAAAATACATAAAAATTCAAAATATTTTCACAAAACATTGAAGGATATAGAAAACATAAAACAACACCAAGTACAGTTAAAACAACTAAAAAAACAATCTTTACAATTAAAATTACAATTTGTACAAAAACCAGCTAATAACCTAAATGACAATTCCAGAACGAAACAAGCCTAATTTTATTCGGAATAATAAAAGAAGACGTTACTTTGTTGTTGCGAAGCTTAGTTTCTTTAAATTGGCAACAAATCCACTATTCTGCTAAGCTTCAAATGTAAGCAAATATGGCCGCTACATAACCAAAAAGTAGGCTTAGCTGCACTTGAAAAACTTTTAAATTGTTGATAATTCCACAATTATTGTATGCAGGTTAACTAAGGGCATAAAAATCTTAACCGAAAAATAAGAACAACATAATTCAATCATTTATGTAGCAAAAAATGCCCAATTTACAAACTTATAAGAATAAAGAAACTGAGCTCACTGAGCCGAGTAACGGAGTGGTTATATATATACATATATTCATATACTTTTGGTGCAGCCGATTGCAACCAAAATGCGAAGTGCACATCTACATGTTATAGCAGCCCTATATACAAAATTTCAACGTTATAAGCCTACTTGTTTTTGAGCTATGCGAGATACATACATACATACGTACGTACGCACAGACGCCACGAAAAAATCTCTTCAAAATCCATTTTACATCCGTTTTATAATTATTTGGTGGGAAAAGAGTCCTTTATTCTGTTTTTACTTACGGATGTTACTGAAAAACATCGTTGAATTGCATTCGATAGCGGTCAAAGTAGATATTTTCGTTGAAATATGGTACTTGAAATTTTTCGCGACTACAGTACTTCCTTTTTTCTTCGTACAAGGAAGTAAAAATGATTTTCTTGCAATCCAGGCCGTTTTCCTTCTTTATTACATTTCTTTATGTTCCGTAGAGTCAAATATATAAAATAAAACATATGAAAACACTTTTTTTATGTTACACACGATTTTAGTTAAGCGCGTTAAAAAGTAAAAAATAAGTTTAGCTGTCATAATAAACTTCTTATATACGATTAAAAATAAAATTGTGGGGCGCCTACATATAAAAATCGAAATATTATATTAAATAATTTGAAGAAATAATAGAAATAATTTCCTAGAAATGTCTTGTACAAGAATGATAGTATTCAGTCTTCTTTAATTTATCTATGACAATTTCGATTTAAAATAAGCTATTTTTAGCACCTCACAATTTTATTTTTAGTCACGTATGGCCAGTGTTTCTATAATAGCTAAATTTTTAATGCATGTAACTAAAGCCGCACAATTAAACAAACGTTTTTTATGTAATTTAGTGTTATTTAAAAAGCTGAATTACCTTTGTAATTTATACTCTAATGAGTACTTTTTTATGTATTTGTCTCAAGATAAAAATAGTAGAAGAAATAAATGAACAAAAAGTATAAATTCAATTTTAAACAACTGAAAGGAAGGGCACCATTTTTTAAAATAATTTGGAAACCTGTTTTAGACAACTGAAAGCAGAGCATGTCATTTTTTAAGTTAATTTATTAGTCACTTACCACCTGCAATAAATCATTATAATTGGAACTCCATTATTATTTTTAAAAAAAATGCCAATTCTCTAATTTCGGGTAATTATCCGATCCTGAACATCAATCTATTGAAAGAAAAGGATGAAATAAAAGAAGATAACCAGGATTGATAAACAAAGGGAAATGATAAATGCCTTGATCTTGAAGATTTGACGGGAGTCTATTAGACTTAAAACATATTAAGTAATTTGCTACAATTGACGTGTCAGACACGCCTAACTAATATAATTATTAAAAAATACTGAACAATAATCTATGAAAACAAATCGAAAAAGTTGTAAGGTTTCGTTTGCTTATTTAATTATTTTGAATATCACCTATCAGCGTTTTTTAACACTTTTTAGTAATATTTTTTTACCATGTGTCAGAATGCCATTTCTAGCCCTCCATAAGAAATATATAAATAAAATAAATGAAGATATATTACTTTCCGATTATCTGCAGCCCCATGAAAAATCGCCAACTCACTGGCGACTCATCGGATTGACCGAAAGTATATGTTTTAGCTGTCTTTAACATCCACAGACAGCGTTCTATTCATAAATGGTTATAAAAGTATAAAGGGAATCACTGTGTAAGAAACAAGAAATTTTCTGAGAAAAAGTAAAATTTTGTATGGTGATGATCTGTATTTCAAAAACCGGTGGATATTGTTGAGCAAAATGGTGATTAAATATAAAGCATATAAATAAAGGTGTATATTACATGCATAATATTCACCTATAAATTCACGTATATACGTGCATGTTACACACATGCGTGGGTCGGCTACTGTCGGGTAAATAGCCGAAAACTCGCCAAAACACGGTATTTTTATTGAATATTGAAACTAAGGGCGCGGATTATCAGAAGGCAAACGAAAAACATTGTTTATTCAAATGGAGCATTTGAAATAATATGTAAAACTAAAATTAAGTTTAGTCTAATATAAGGCTTAGGTACACATTAATTTGTTTAATATTTGCAATGAAACTTGATTCACTCTCTCACTTTCTTACTTATCCGTCCCTTCGTCTTTGCACTAAATAGAAGTTTAACTGAACTTCAGCAACACAAGCAAAAGGTACAATTTAACTATCTTATAAAAACAAAACTACGATTTGTAACCAAGCTAAAATTTAGAAAACATTACTCACTGCTATGAATAAGATGTCAATAATTCAAATATTTAAACACGTATAACACAAAAGGTAACTTTCAGTGATTGACTAACTCGACTCCATGTAATGGAGATTCGAACCTCGCGCTAACAGATACGCAAAGTCCTTCGCCAAATATGCAGATCACGTAAAGTGGGAATTTCTGGGTAAACAGCTTTATTGGCTAGTTGCCATAGTCCTCTCCCAAGATTCGTTATAAATTCGTTCTCTATTGAAACTCTACTTAATTCGTATTCTGGTGAGGGTTGATTGAAAAAGCAGATGAAGTGAAGAAAAGAATTAGCATAAAGTGTTAATTAAAGAAAACCTTCCAAATGTATTAAAATCTTAAAATATTTATATATTGAGCTCTTCAACGACAACAATGACATCAAAATACTTGCCTACGCGAATAACTTCTTGCGGATAGCCAGAGGTCACAGCATACGAGAATATGAAACTAGTGCTCAAAATGCTCTGGATAAATTTGTCAACTGGGCAGGAGATCACAAACTCGCAATTTTAGCGACTTAAACGCAGAGACTGGTGATAAACTGCGGAAAAAGATATAATCGCATCCCTGGAATTGAAACAGGCACGAATAATATTATAAATCGCTCAAAACGTAAGATACCTACGTGTAATTATAGATGACAGACTCACTGATACCAGTACATTTCCTACATTAAACAAAGACTGCATTAATTATTAAATTCAATACTCAGAACTACTGCAGCCCAATTGGGGAAGTATCCTCGAAAATACTTAAGATTTGGTATTCCGTGGTAGCAGAAAGAGTAGCATTGCACGGGACCTCTATGTGGGTCTCACATATGAACATACATATGATAAATCAACTTAGATCGACGCAACTACCATTTTTACGAAGCATCTATCCGGGATACCGCACATCCGCTACTAATGCCCTGAATATGCTAGCTGGGTTGTACCCAGTTCATCTCGTGATAAAAAGAGAATGTGCATTTGTTCGGACACAGAGATTAAAATGCAACACAACACTGTGGAAATGTTATTATTTTCACAGGGACAATGAATCGAATATTACGTCAACACCCTGGCTCCCAGCGGAATTAACATTCAAATTGAACTAAAACCTTCGGCAGCACTGAAAAATTATTCTATGTATATAGATGGCTCCAAAGGTGAGTAAGGTACTGGCTGCGGTTTCTGTGAAATACTAGGGAACAATGTATTCCAGACCTGGTCACGAAAGCTAAGTCCCGACAACTCAGTCTTTCAAGCTGAGCGAGTTGCTTGTTAGAGCAGTTAAGGGCTGTTCTGTTCAGCATCCAAACAGAACAGCCCTTAAGAATATATAGTGACTCAGCCTCCAGTCTCCAGGACATCTAGGGCCAACGATGCAAAATCCAAATAGTTAAAGATATTCAGAGACTACTGGTTTCTTTGCCGAAGAACAGGAGACCGAAACTCAAATGGGCTCATGCACATACTGAGGTTTTTGGTAATGAAAAAGCCGATGAAATAGCAAAACAAGCAGTCATGAACCCAAACACTAGAACCCTCCTCATGCAAGCCCCAAGCTCACATATGAAGGCCGCAACATATTGTGAACTCATGGTACAATGACAGACTAGCTGGAATGAGGACTCCACAAGAAGAACAGCGTATAAATACATCCCTAGAAGTCAGCAGGGAACTCAAGAGCAGAACAGCGGAGTTAACGCAATTCCTGACTGGTCATGGTCCTAATTTGAGTTATTTAAACCGCTTCGGACTTCGTGACAATAAACAATGCCTCGCCGAAGCAGCTGAGGACTCAGATCATTACATCTTCGATTGCCCGGAAACAGCCAGATTTCACCTTCGGAAGCCAGCTAATGAACATTGCTACGCTTCGACTAAAAGCACTTTTAATCGGTATATATAAAGAAGAACGTCTTTTTGTTTGCAATTAACTCAGTCATTACTAAAGCTATCGTCACCAAACTTTCTAGCATTCTTTTCTGAGTCCTGGAAAAGGTCAATGGCTACTTTTTCAATAAATAAATAAATAAATAAATGAAACTGAAAGGTTTTAGATTTTAAATTACGTCCAAAGGAGCGTTTTTTTTTTTTACATTTTGTGTGTTACATTTTTTATTAAATATCATGTTCTTCGCACTTAAACCATAAAATTCAGATCAAGAGCAATATCGCAAAATAATTTTAAAACAAGCATATCGCATATCTTTAGAATTTTCGATACACAGTCCCGCGCGCTGGAGATGAATATGATTTTCTTCACAACGTTGCCATTGCTCGCTTTGAAATTCTTCAGTTTGTTAATCAAAAATTCGTTAAAGTTTTGCAAAATATGAAACCGATAATAAAACAAATTCCAAATTTCAAATTTGGGCTTCCAGATGCCCATATTTGGGTGGAAACGTTCAATATTCAAAATTTGATGGCTTTAATACCACTGTTTTATCACAATACGAGAAACATACATACATTTATGCAGATTCTTCATTAATTAATTTCTTTACATATAATACAGGGCGATAATATTTGGTGGTAACATCTGAAAAGTAAAACAGGGCTTTTAGTGAATCAAGGCAAAATGCCAAAACGAAATTAATAGTCCTTCTGGGGAATTTCCCTTTGGACTGAAAAAAATAGCTAATATTAGAGATATTAATTAAAAACTCTGAAAACGCTAATTTTCGCCCTCATTTTTGGCAGCAGTCTCGCACGCTGGAGATAAAAATCTGCTTTATTTTGAGGAGCGTTGCCACTGCTCGCTTTCAAATTGTAGAGTTCGTTAATAAAAAATTTCTAAGTTTTAGAACGAAATAAAAATAGCATTGCCAAATATTAAACACATTCCCGATTCCAAAAATTCGAGGGAAGTCATTTCGACAATTACCATCTTCGTACGACTTTAGTTTGCCGAGATATTAATTAAAAACTCTGAAAACACTAATTTTCGCACTTATTTTTCCGAGTAGCAACATTCTCGCGCGTTGGAGAGAAAAAGGCTTATTTCGAAAAGTGTTGCTACTGCTAGTTTTCAAGTCGTAGAGTCTATTAATAAAAAATTTGCAAGTTTTACGAAATCTATATTTATAAAAAAGAATTTTAAATTTAACAAATACAATAACATTATCTCATTTATATAAAGTTAATTTAAATTTTAAATTCTGAAAATTCGATCGTAAACAAATAAAAAAATAAATTATTTCTGCGAACTAACTTGCAATATCATTAAGATTGAGAAAGCATATCTAAAGCAAGGCAAGCATTTAAACACCTGAAAAATGTGTTTGTTTTTTCGCGTTATTGATTTCTGATCAATTATGATAAATGTTTTACCACATTTAATCGACTAAAATTGAATATAGGTGAAATATTGGAAGGAACTTGAGCTTTTACGACTATTTGATTAGAAAGACGAAAATCATTACAAACTGCGTGCCATTGTTGCTTATATAAGGAAAGAGAATTAGCTTATTTTTCTATCGAAATTTTTTATGTGGATTCCATACGCATCAAATTGAAAAATGTATGATAGTGAATCTTAATTTTGCATCGTTATTAGAGAAGGATTACAGCGGTAACGTTCTCTCTGTTGTTAGATGCGTTACTCTCAATCTAACTTAACTGGCATCGGGTACTTCTGCTAGTAATCTATACGTCATTAAACGTATTAAGGAATGCATTAACATTTCAGTTCTGATTTCCAACCATTCGGAGCCACGATATAATTTTCGCCGTAGTGCCATAGTTGCATATTACGTTACCTTCCAAATTTTCGTCACTTACATAGAACTATATTCATGTATCTTCTCATCTCGTCCGTGTTTCCCTGTGTCTTCAACTTCGTTCACCAGCTCCCTTTCATTTTCTATTTTATTTTACTTTTTTTTAATTCCATCACTTGTTTTCCCTAACAAAGACAGACTTTGGGGAACTTGACCCAAAGCACTAAGAAATGATTTTAGTTGTCGATGGGACCTAAACAAGCCGACAAGCACCTTTTCTAAGCGGTCCGGCTTCCCCGCCGGCGGAGAAACGAAATAAAAGTATTTATATATTTATCTATGTTTCCCATACAAAATACCTAACTTAAAATCGTCAATGCAGGTTTCTCTGCTACGAAAAAAATAGTTTAAGAGTTATTTTTTAACAACGAGGCCATCCATAGTAATAATACTAATGCTATATTCATAAATACACTGGTGAAATAAATTAAGAAAATTTGCATATTTTATCGAATTGCATGAAAAGAACTGAACTGAAGGAAAAACCACTGCTTCTAAATAAAAATTCAAATCTTGTACGGCAAATACGTAAGTGTACATGTGTGTGTAGGCGGAGCCAGCAGAAAAACAGGCTTTATAAGCGCGTGGAGGGTAAGACGAGTTGGGTTCGCTAGCACACCTCGGCGAATTTCTTGGCGTTATCTTGCAGCAATTGGTTAAATTCACATCGGAACAGTAAAAATGATTAATTACCAACGTTTAGATGACGGAATGAGGTGGTGAATTGAGGGGAGGATAGAGGCAGGCCAATCGCAAGTCCAGATATGCAGAGAGTTTAATTTAATGCCCAGCATCGTGTATTACCTATGGAAACAGTTCCAGGATACTGGATCTATCGAGAGAAAGCCTGGGCGAGGTCGTCCAAGAGCCAAGACGGCCAGAAAAGATCGCTATTTGTCCATTTTAGCGAGGCGTAACAGAGAGGCAACAGCTTCTCAGCTCTCTCGGGACCTGTATGCAACCACAGGTACCCGTGTAACAAAGGTGACGTGTTTCCAAAAGACTGAATGAGAGAGGGTTGTTTGCTAGAAGACCGGCTGTTTGCGTCCCGCTCACGTCTACGGACAGAAGAGTCCGATTAGTATGGTGCAGGCAGCATAGTAATTGGAGCATAGAGCAATGGGCGAACGTTCTGTTCACCGACAAGTCCAGTTTTAGCCTAGACACCGATTCGAGCCGCACTTTCATATGGAGAGAGCCAGAGACGCGCTACCTACACTTCAATGTCCACGAAATCAACAATTTTGGTGGCGGCAGTGTAATGATCTGGGCAGGCATCATGTTGGACGGTAGCACACCTCTCCACGTCTTTGACAGAGGATCTGTGACTGGTGTGAGGTATAGGTTAGGTTAGGTTATTCAATTATGGCAAAGCACACGAGGGCTATCTACCTAAAGGGAGGGATGCCTTCGTGGAGGACTTTCTAAGGGAAACTGGCTCGTATACACGTTACACATGGGGAAAACCACGAAAACGCCCATGCAGCCAGCCTGTTCTCGGGATTCGAACCTCAGACCGAACTACCAGTGTTCAGCGTCTTTACCGCTCGGCCGCTGGTGGGCTGTGAGGTATAGGGATGAGGTCTTGGAGCCCTATGTTGGCCTTTTCCGGGGTGCAGTGGGCCCTGAGTTCTTCTTACAGGATGATAACGCGAGGCCACATAAAGCTCTTCTGGTCGACGAATTTCTCGAGAATAAGGAGATTCGCCAGCCAGGTCTCCAGACCTCAACCTTATAGAGCATGTCTAGGACGCTCTGGGGAGGGCAATTGCAACTCGCAACCCCCTCCGAGAACAATCCAGGAACTGAAAACAGCGTTGCTGAATGAGTGGAACCAACTGCTATAGACATTGATAAACTGCCTTATTTCCAGTATAACATCACGCTGCGAGGCCTGTGTGGCTTAAGAAGGGACCATACCCCCTATTAACCCATTTCTTTTGTGTCTTCTGCAACCGCTGTTTCAGATCTTCAGACTCCCATGAGTGTTACACACGAACATGTACGTCTATTATAACTATTGAATGTTTATTTTATCATGTACGTCTATTATAACTATTGAATGTTGTGTTATATCAACCTATGTTCACACGAAATTTTATTAAAATCTGTCCAGTAGTTCTGGACATCATAGATCAAATATGCAAATTCTCTTAATTTATTTCACCAGTGTATAATAGAGTGTTGTTATATTTATAGTATTATTTGTTAGTGCAACGAAAACATTTTCATGCATCTAATTAGCTATAAGATTGTTAATAGACATTTTTAATAAGCATTTGGGCAGCAGTTTTATTGATGTTCATAAATGTTCTGTATTATAATTATTTATATTTCTTATGTGCTTTTGAATAAAAAGATCAGAACAAAAGTCATAGATATTTTCATAATAAGGCCAATTCAGATTAGTGAGAAAAAAGGCAGAATATTATTATGTTGAATAAATATAAACAATGAAATGCTTTCAGTGGTTTCGTTGCATTTCAAGACGCTACATTTAACTTATTACCCCTTTTTAAGTTCGCTCGATTCAGACAATTCTAGAACTAGACCATTGCCGTGAGCATGGTAATATTGTTTTCAAATTCAAATGAACTGGCATAAATCTCAATAACACTCAGCTTCCAATGTAATTTAACCTTTTCCTGAATATATATGTCCCGCACGTCCACTAATTTAAATGTGTCTAAAATAATTTCAATAAACTATGGAGATTTAAAATTTACTCCTTAATATGGAGTAGAAGTGTAGGATCCTATCGATTTCTTTTTCTGCTTCTTGCTTTTAAAATAGAGACTAAATGGTTTTAATATGGCCTCTATAGCCCATGAAAAAGATTAAACAAAAAATTTCTCCCCAACTATTTAACAGCAAGGGTAGTATATGTGTCTTTATCATAAATTTCATCTCGCAGTCCAATAACATAGTTATAATAATTTAATTCTGTGGTCTTATAACACAAATAATTCTACTGCAATGAGCCCTAATAATAAAGCTAGTTGATGTCTCCAATTATAAGTTACAGAGGAGAGCCATTATTGTATAATAAATGGCCATCGCTATGGACATTGGTCTGTGGCTGATAAATAAATGAATGATTATTTTAAAACTTCCTTTATTTCTTAGGCTAAAACCGATGCTAGGACAAAAAGGGACACGGTGCATGGAAATCTAGCTGAACCAGTGACAATCTGAGAAATTATATTAGTTGCAGATACACCATTCTTCTCATATCTGCCTCAAAATCGCATTTCTGGTCTGTATAATTTTCTGGGGTGGACGAAATTAGAAAGGATCGATCAAAGCCAATTTAATAGTAACGAATTCACATCTTAAACTAAAAGTTATAAAATGTCTTTGGAACTTCTGTGAATAAACTACGGGTTAAACAGTAGAAATGCATATTATCATACACGAATATTTGTTTATCCATCGGATATTTAAAACTAATCTTCGATTTATTTACGGAAGAAGAATATTTCCAGACAATTAAGTTCACCTACACAACGTAAATTATCACGAAAACAAATATTCTTCTGCTCTTTCGCTCACTTAATAATTTTTTTAACCGAACGGTTAATTTAAACTGTTAATTTGAACGTTAATCTTCAACGCTAACTTCATATTGTTATAAACGTTTTTTTACGAAAAGATAGGTAAAAATCCCAATAGCACAAACAAGTGAAATACCGTTCACTTGAACGCTAATACAAATATAACTGACTGAAAATGATGCAATTTTTTCGCCTATGCTCGTTCAGCGACCCGTGACAGAAATTTTCGGAAGTGTAAATTTCAGCACATTCTTTAAAATTAAATACTAATCAAGAAAAAGGACGCTCCAGTAACTTGATGACCAAGGTATACAAGCTGAAGAATGAGGTTTTCGAACTCAACTTGAAAACATCCTGCCTTTTCTTCTTTTTTATGCTTCTTCTGTTCACTGATAATTGCGGAATTCCTTGACGTTCGTGATTTTCGACAACAATGACTCAGTGACATCTGAGGCCTCTAAGAACAGTGACATACGATGATTCAGTAACATTCTAGGCATTATTCTAGTTTTGAGAATGAAGAACTAGGACTTTTATGCACTACAATATTAATGGAAATGAGTGATTTAATTAAATCTAGCAATTTCTGTGTTTGAAAGAATACTTATTAAAAGAACGTAAGTCACAAGTTCTGAAATTTAACATAATAATACCTCACATTTTTCAGGATCGCTGTTTATCACAGTTGGTATTTGGTAGTGCTACTGGGAGTATACAGTCCTTAAGTCCACCATCACAGAAAATTTTGCGACGAGTATTCAGAGTGACATTTTTGTCTAGCACAAATATAGACGACGTTGCCACCTGTCGATTTAACCTTTGGTAATAGCGAAATTTCTGACGATTACACATAATAGTTTCTTTCTTCTAAGCGCTGTAGATAGCACTTTTTTTTCTGCGGAAATAATGAGTCTGTATTACTATTTAGGTAAAAGCAAGTTGCGACGGCCTGGACATCCTCAACGTCATTTAGTATTATTTTTAAATTCCAATGAACTAGCTCAAAGCTCCAATTCCAATGAAAAAGTCTAATGAATTGGCTCAGTAATCTATACAGCATGCTAGAATATTAATCAATGTTTGAATTAAGATACGTTAATGCATTTTACATGCTAGCTCGTAACTGAGACTATTAAATAGGTGTAGTTTATCCTGTTTACTGATTGATTTATAGCAACTTTGCGTGTAACATTAACGGAAGCAAACATCTTAGTCCTCTTAAGTCATGACAAGGAAGAAAATACTCTCCTCCCCCTTCTTTTGTGTGCATATGTAACAGGTATGATAAATTTTGAATGTGCAATACGCAGCACATAAGAAACATATCGTAAGTTTAGACATGAGCAAACATAATTAAATAATGGGAAGTTTAAAGTCTTAAATTCTAAAGACTTGATAAAAAGACATCTAAAGAAAGACACATGGGTCATTTTGAATGTAATCAGATCAACCCTGCTTCGCTAATTTTTAAGCATGGAGGTTTCAGATTCTGCCGCTTGCATAAAGCTATTACCAGCCGGTTTCCCTTGAAAAGATCGAACGCAAAAGCACATGTAAGCGGCCTTTATGAGAACAGATAATCCTTTATTCTTTTACGTAATAGATTACTAACCAAGCGATATCTATATACATAAAGAAGAAAATCTATTGGTTTGTTCGTTAATAAACTACTATAGCTACCGTCACCAAACATTCTACAATTCTTTTCTGGGTCCTGGAAGACGTCGTCGTCCACTTTTTTTTTAAAGAAAAGTAGCTAAAATCAGAGATATTCATTAAAAACTCGGAAAAACGATAATTTTCGTCCTCATTTTTCCGAGTGGCAACAGTCTCGCAAACTGGAGATGAAAATCTGCTTTATTTCGAAAGTTGTTGCCACTACTCTCTTTCAGATCCTACAGTTTGCTAATAAAAAATTTATAAGTTTTACGAAGAAACAAAATGAGCATTGCCAAACATTAAATACATTATTCCCGATTCCAAAACTTCGTGGGAAGCCATTTTGGCTTCGTAAGACTTTAATCAGTCGAGATATTAATTAAAAACTTCGAAAACATTAATTTTCGCACTATTTTTTCTGAGTGGCAACAGTCTCGCACATTGGAGATGAAAATTCCGAAAAGTGTTGCTACTGCTCGTTTTCAAATCGTAAAGTTTGTTAATCAAAAATTTCTTAGTTTTACAGAATCTATATATATAAAAAAGAATGTCTGTTTGTTTGTTCGGGTTATTTTTTTCTGATCAATTATGATCAATGTTTTGCCACATTTAATGGACTAAAATTGAATATAGATGAAATATTGGATGGAATTTGAGCTTTTACGACCATTTGATTAGAAAGACGAAAATCATTAAAAAACTGCGTGCCATGGTTGCTAGTATAATGAGATAGGATTAGTTTATTTTTCTATCGAAATTTTTTATATAGTTCTGTATCGCATCAGACTAAAAAATGTATGATAGTGAATCTTAATTTTACATTGTTATTAGAGAAGGATTACAGAGGTATCGTTCTCTCTGTTGTTAGATACATTACTCTCAATCTAACGTAACTGGCATCTGGTATTTCCGCTAGTATTACAATATAGTGGGCCTAACATGAAATTTTGGTTATATGTTTAGTTTTCATTATTTTAAAGGAAGATAATAAAAACTTTTCATTTTTCCCTTTAAGAATAATAAGGCCTTCTGTTCGTGATTGCAAGGCAAGAAAAAGAAATTCTATTCGTATATTTTTTTTCTCATCACTTCCGAAAATAAATAACAGCTGTCAGTAACAGTTACTTTTCAAAACATCTTCATAAATATAAATGAAATCTGACCGCCCTATTTCAATTATCTTATTTTCATATTATACACCGATAGCTCAAATTTTAATTATCCTCTTTTGATATGACAAAATTGAGTAATTAATTTACAGCATATATAGCCTTAAGGTGGACAACCGTTCTACCTCTGCAGAAGAGCTTTGACTTCTAATAGATTTTATGATTGCAACTCCTGATCACTTGTTCTCGTGGCAAACTAGTAGTTAAGAAACAAAAGTATTGTTAAATTAACAGTGTACAAAGAAAGCCAAATTCAGCCTCTACGATAGATCTGATGATGTTAAAATTAGTACCTCCAACTTCTTGTGGAATAAATTCTTTAACATCAGGTTAATAAAATCTTATACACATTGCACCTGGATGGAGGTTTCTGATGAATTAATTTTAAATATTATTAAAGAGGAACTAAAATTTTCAGTCATTTCAGTTACATTCTTTGCTTTAACAACATAAACGCAAACATATTTTATGCAAGCTGCTTGCATTTCTAACGAAATAAAGATATATTTTTATCACAATTACTTTAATTCGCAGTTTTTGTTCTTTGTTATTTAATGCTACACCAACGAAAAATGCATATTTGAAACATATCATTAAGGAATATTTGAAGCTAACAGCACTATAGTTTAATTCCTTTCCCATAAATAACTAGGCAAAATTCAAGTTTATACGTCACTTTTGACAGTAACGTTGCACTATTGTTCAGCATAAAATCCATGTAAACTAAAAATTTCTTATTTTATTTTCATGTAAGTTATATAAAAAAACCTGTATTATAAAACTATTTTTAATTCTTTTTCTTTTATCACAGTTACTACTTTAAGCAAATAAATAAATGTCCTGTAGAAAACTATGTAAAAGCGCTTATTGAAAATTGTTAGTATTGAAGTTAAAATGAATGAATATTCACAAAAAAAAATAAACAATAGAAAAGCAGCTTACAAAAACTGTGAAATAAAAAAAGCTGACAATATTCTGTAAAAAATCGCAACATTCCAGTTTCAGAGATCCTCTCCTTAAATATTATCAGCATTGTATATAGCTCACCGAAGAAATTTCTTCGAAAATAATAAAAATTCAATCAGACTCGCAAACCTTTTTGCCTTGAAATTTCCAAGCTTAGAAGTTTAAAAGAACTTATTTAAAGCGAAACAAAATTTTATGGACATAATTCTGTCCACAGAAACAGATGTTTCAAAGTTATGTCTTGAACAGGAGGTTCAAAATTCACTATAATGTATTGATATTATTTACTTTATGAATTACGCATTTCCGTTTAAATAACTAGGCTATGATGATAAAAATTATTAAAAATTAATTGATTTTTTAAAGCATTGCCACTTTTAGAGCCCATGTTATTTTTCTTCAATATTTCGAGGTGTATATTCCGGATTGCTGATATACTGCAGTTAAAGATAGAGATATTTAGTTGCTCTTTGTCTTTTTAATTTTGATCGAAAGTTTTAATAATTAACAAGAGTTTTCTTTTTTTTTAATACGGAACTAAATACATTTCTCGTTTCATTGCGCAATGTACCTAAACTTAGGCAAGTGTGTGACCGTATCGACCCAAGATGTTCTCTTGCCGCTCTTTTTCTTTGGTATTTCCTTTCCAACAAAATTATACAAAATCACTTAATGATGCAAAATTCAGGGCAGATCCAATTTGTCCCTACGACAAAGTTTCAGCAAGGTTGAGAAAGCAATTTCGTCGCACGATGTCCTGTTTTGTCATATTCAAGCGTAAAATGCCATCACGGAAACTAACTGGGCATTCGTGTCATAACTGAGCGTTTCTAATGTGCCTGTCTTACCCCGTGTCCTCTGCTCCTCCGTCATGCAGTTCCTTTTCATTTCATCAGCATCGCTACGATTGCTCTTGCGAGATACATTATTCTTGATGAAATTGGAAGGCCGAGGATTCAGCTTTCTTTATTTTTATGCTCGTTTTATTACGTTCCCGTGTACACCGTTAGACGGTTGATGCAGCTCAGCGAGCGCCGTCCCACACCCGCATGAACTTTCTATTCGGGCATTTTTTTTTTCCGTTTAATTTCTTTAGTTTGTTTTGTTTTCACCGCAAGTTCACGGCACAGACGGAAGACATGTTTCTTCCAACAAACACAGATGACTCGCTGCGATAATTTATCGTACAAGAATATCAGAATAGGGATGGTAAGAAAAAAAAAAAAACGATTAAGGTGCGCTAAGGTTGAGTATGAGGAAGAAACTTAAAGCCTGAGCTGAGGAGATATGTATCTATTGTAATTTGATGTATTGTCACTATTCGACGTTTTTGTTTTACGCCGGGAAGTAAGATGGTACGAATTTGCTCTCTTCTCCATATATTTTATTGTTTTTCGATATACAGGGTGCTTATAAAGTCCCGGACCCATTTTGATGTTTAATAACTCATAAAATAATGAAGATATAAAAAAACTTATGGCATTTATTGATGGAATAACTTATATATTTTCCTTTTCAGGTTTGAATATATTTACTTTTGTAAATATCGTCTGCGCGTGGGGTTAATTTCAGGTAATTTCATTTTCCAAGTCTAAATATCTGTACTTTTCTAAATATCGTTTGCTTATAATTGCATTTTTCTCTCTTTTGTTTTTTTTTTATTCTCCGACGAAGCATCCTTTCATCTTTCTGGCATTGTTATCGCCATAATGTGCACATATGGGGATCTGAAAACCCCCACGAATACCGAGAGGCACAAAGGGATTCCCATGGCGTGAAATTAAATATCGACTTGATATTCTCCGTGCGACGAAGGGGGCACACGTAGAAGTTCATTGATAAGGGTCATGAAACTTTCTGAGTGTATCTAACAATTTATGTTATTAATTTTAATCTATCTTTATTATTTTATGAGTTATTAAACATCAAAATGGATCCGGGACTTTATAACCGCCAGATAAATAACAGCTTATTATCTGATAATATATATTGAAATATATCTTATATTACAAGATAAATAAATAACAGCTTATTAAGTAAGAATCACTGATACCTTATGAAAATATTGCTAACTAAAATACTCATGATTGATAATATTTCGTATTTAATACTCAGGCGTCAAGGATTACACTAAAAAATAAAATTAAATCGATGTCGTTGCAATGAAGGCGTATAAAAAAGGAGCATTTTACTTAAAAGAAAACTATTAGCGTCAGTAGATTATTAAAGGTATTCGAAAAAGCGAGGAAGGCAATTATTTTTTAAAGAGTTTCTAGTCATATTTTACAAAACTTTCCAAAAATAAATGAATTTTCACTGCTCTATTATTAACACTCATTAGCGTCTTATTATACTTAGTAGTTATTCCATTATTTTTTCTGAGCATTACCAAACGTTTTTAGTAGATTATTAAATATAGTCAAAAAAGCGAAGAAGACAATTATTTTTTCCAGACATTTCTAATCATATTTTGCAAAACTTTCCATATACATATGAATTTAAGGATCTTTTCACTGTTTTAATATTGACACTCATTAGCATCTTATTAAACTTAGTAATTATTCCATGACTTTTTTTTAGTGTTACCAAACACTTTTAGTAAATTATTTAAAAATAGTCTAAAAAGCGAGGAAGACAATTATTTTTTCCAGACGTTGCTAATCATATTTTGCAAAACTTTCCAAACATAAATGAATTTAAGGATCCTTTCCCTGTTCTAATATTAATACTCATTAGCGTCTTAATATACTTAGTAGTTATTCCATTACTTTTTCTGTGCATTACGAAATATTTTTATCAATGAAATACAATCTGCAATAAAATAAAATATTTTTATTGAAATCTTTGTCAGTTTCGCACTTAATTGATTAAAACAAATTGTAAACATATTTTTTAAATATATCTAGAACAATTACTAGTTACACACAGTATCAATAGCATGTACGTTTTAATACCAATTTCGCGCTTGCTTATGATGGCAGATGCATCTGCAGCTCAAATTATACATGTGTTTATGATATTAATATGCTTTAAAGAGGCGTGTATTAAATTTATATATATAAACCAAAGTTACAGGTAAACTATTTTCGCCACACCCACGTTTTGCTCATCTAAAAACTAAGTTTTATTGATGTTTCTAAAACTAAATAAGAATATTTTTTAATAATACGACTACATAATTAAACAAATTTCATTACGCAAGTGTAAACAAAGTTTGGTATCTCAAATGCTTAAAATGTTAAGCATTTCTGATTTCATGTTTATTTTGTGGCATTTATAACATATTGTTATTTTCTATAATACAAAGGTATTCGAATTCAAATAATTTGATCCTGATATATATATAGAGAGAGATAAAAAGTGAGAAATTTAGAACCAAATCCACAAAGATCCAAGAGAACTGAAATTTAAAACCAGTAAAATTTCATAATTCCCTATAACTATGTAAAATTAACCAAAAGTCAGAAGAATTAAAGAAGTGTGAAATACAAAAACTACAAAAACATGCATAGGAAGAGGAATGCAATCAAATCAGCTTCAATGTTATCAAGAGGAGGTAGATCACACTCAACTGAACTCTCCTGAATGTTATCAAGAGGAGGTAGATCACATTCAACTGAAGAGGAGGTAGAACACACTCAACTGAATATATATATATATATGTTTCGGTGTATCCTCCTTCTGACGACGTTATATCGGAGTTAGTTGGATTCCTCGTCTTTCATGTTCCTTTTTGTTTTTTACTTTATTTTTGTTTTTTCTTGCAATGGATTATTTTATTTTTTCTTTTAAAATTTTTTGAATTTTTAAATTTTTGGTTTTTGTGAAAAATTAATTCTAAATTTCTTATATATATGTATATCTACAACACTCTAAATACTGCCCAACTCTTGTATAGTTATATATATATATATGTATAAGATATTTCTCCCGCCTTCTTAGCTTGCTTTCGTGGTGTAGTGGTCAGCACGCTCGGCGCGTATTCAATAGGTCCGTGGTTCGAGTCCTAGAGAAGGCATTGCTCATTTTTCGTATCTCCTGCTTCGAAATAACCTAATGTCTCTCGGAGCCCGAGCTAAAAAAGGTGGTGGATGATAATACTCCATGACCAGGATTTGGCGATTGGGTCCCCTAATCCCCAGTCGCCCTTTAAAAGGGGAAGTATATAAGGTATTTCTCCCACATTCATAACATGCCTTCGTGGTGTAGTGGTAGCAAGCTCGACGCGTATTCGAGAGGTCCTGGTTGGAGTCCCTCCCCGGGACTCATTTTTCACTTCTGCTGCTTTCAAAAATAAATAATGTCTCTACATACTTCCACCCGAATATCTTCGGTAGACCTTTTAAAGTTGTAATGCATTTGTCATCAATCATGAATAATTTATTAGTTTGATAGATTTGAAAATTTTGATAATATTCTACAAATTAAAACACGTTACATCCTTTTAACAATCGTATTTATAAATTCGTTAAATAAAATACTAAGGGTAGTTTAATAACTTTAAAAATACCATAGCCTTTTAAATGCAAAGAGAATATAAAGAACAGCAAAATAAATTGTTTGATCAACTTTTTTCCGGCCTAAGGAATAGAATTATTTTCTCAAATCGGTCTACTACGTTGTTATGCAATAAAAAGTTTACTGTGTATCCGCCAGGTACAAATACTTGACAAAATACAGCTTGCCAGTCAAAGAAATCACCAATGTAATCTTTATCCGAAAGTTCTGAGTTTGAAATTTCTATATACAAGGCCTCCTGTACACGGAGATGATTGTCGGTTTGTCTCTAGATTATAAGTAAGACATGTAACTTTGGTCAGAGCTGACACATGTCTAAGAAACGTTTTTAGGATGATAGTCTGCTTCTCAGTCAAATCTTGCCATGCAACAATTCGAGCTTCCCTTTGTTCGCCTTAAGGCGATAAACAAGAGAAAATTTTGCTTTTTTCGCAGATCTTCCAAAGCAATTTTCCAAATCCTTTTGCTGATGTTAAGCTCTCATCTGCAGTCATTCAGAGAGACAGCTCATAATTTTCCAATAGCATTCGCCAAACTCTTCGTTACTTTCTGAAGATCCTATTTCTGAGTTCATCATCAACATTTTCGTGCCCTCAAAAAAAAAAAAAAAGAAATTACCAAAA
>KK113104.1:266867-290692 GCA_000611955.2 Stegodyphus mimosarum | reverse complement strand
TTTGTCGATAAAAATTTTCGTTTTGCTAAAAAAAAAAAAAAAAAAATATCTGACCTGCCAGCTGTTTTCAGATCATGCATTCGGCTCGCATGCAATTAGAATTTGAAGCCACTGCCTTAAGTTATTAAAAACACTTACTGTATTTAAAAAAGTTAAATAAAAGTTCTGTGTTTGCGTTGCATATAAATACTGTTTTTTATTTACATCTCGAAAACTACCGACTTAATACGACAACGACGACTAAATAATGTTGACCTAGACTTCCGCGTTACAGACGGTGAAATCCACGCAAGGACAGTTTCTTTTCGCGTGTCTCAAAAATGTCTCGATTCCTTTCTTATGCAGCGAAATGATGTCCGTTTCGCAGACCTGCAGATCAAGTAGGTCGTTTACATAAATGCCGTCATTTAAACATCCCTGCAGGAAATAATCTGTATACGACAAAAGTGGTAACTGGAGAGGCCAAATCTGCTTCTGGTCAAATGCATGCTTTAGTTTTTTTTCATTCTGAAAATGTCGTTAATATAACTGATTAAGATTCTAAGCATACGTGGAACTAGTTATTCGTTTCACTCAGCCAAATTATTTTATACATTATACAAGTACACTGTGTGACCTTGACAAGTTCTTGATTGTTTTAGCTTAGTAGCTTGTAAAATTTTTGGTTAGAATATAACGTTTTTATATACTTCTCTGTTCGAGAACTTCATGATAAATCTACGTTTGTGTAGAATTTTAAAACAAAAATGGTAAGGATGAAAAAAAAGAAAAAGGAAAATTTCATTGATTTCTCGAAAAAAAATTTTTTTAGCATTATATCATTTGAAGTATTCTGTAAATAGTATGCAAAGTCATCACATTGGTTATAACACAAAAAATCTGAAATTTGTCGTAATCAGAATTCGCTTAAATAAAGAAAAAAAATTCGATAGTGGCAGTTAATATAGACTATAAACCTAACATTTATTTTAAATACTGACTAATGAAAATTAGAAGTATGCCTTTCCAGTGCTGAAATCTGGTTTTTAGCCTTTTAAAGGATTGTCCCAATATTGATGCTTGAAACTATGATGATGATAAAATGCCTCATTTGAGATAAATATTTAAAAAGTTGCGAGTTTACATCAGTAAGGTGGCGTCCAAGCAAAACAACTCTCAATCATTTATTCTTTACGAACCATGAAACATTTAGATTAGTTGTAAATTATCTATTTTACGCTATATAACTTTTATTCCAATTCTATGTGCAACCAAAGCCTATGGAAGTGACGCATATAAAAGGGAAGCCGCGAATTGGGAGAGTTGATAATATATTTAATCTGAATACAGTGGAAAGAATAATAATAATATCGCATTAGCTGAAGGAAGGGTTTTATGTTAGGTGAATCTGCGTAATCGCCTAGAAGCACCTGCTTTACCCATAAAGAAAGAAAAGACAGATCGTGATTTTGTACGCCTTAAATCAGCAAATCCTTTTTAATGTGGTATTAAATATTATTTAGCTATTATAAATAAATATTAAATGAAAACATGCATAGTGGATTATCTTCTGCTGACAAACATTTTTGAAAGCATTTCTGAGAATATAAATAAACATCGCTACTGGATATCACTGATTACCATGTTTTCTTTCTAAGGCGACTACATGAAGAGAAGACGAAAACTGTCTCTAGCCATTGGCATTCCATTGGCATCTTCGGGAATGTTTTCTCTCCCTCTCTGTCTCTATCTATCTATCTGTGTGTATATATGCATGTAGAGAGAAAAAAGAGTATAATGGTGTGTAAAGTTTCTTGTTTTAGGAGACGCAGGTAATCTCGCGTCGGTCTGCATCAAATTTGCTAACATATAATCAATTTGCTTCCTGAATATATAAAATAACATTTTTGATGAGCTAAAATGCACAGAGTAACGTGTTACACCTACTAAAAATTCTGTCGATGGTTTATTGAAGATTATATAAGTTAGAATCATCATACGCTGAGAGACCTGTGATTAACTGAAAGTAAAGCATTTAAAATAAGATTAAACATGGTTAGAGCTAAGATAGATTTACAGTAAAATGAAAATACAATAGATCAATTAAAAAAGTTTTTTTCTTTATTCAAAGCGTTGCTGTTAATTTCAGTGATTTGTGGGATTTCAGTGATTCATAGCCAAACGATAGGAAGCTAGATTGTAGGAAATTTAAATATCTCCTCTGAATAAAGCTTAAGAGCTTTGTCAAAAGCATCAAATATTTGGCTGGATAATAATCGAGATAAACGTTTGCAGTTATTTAATTAATAAGTTTTTTAATAACAATATTATACTCTAAGTAACAGAAAAGTTGTTCATAATGATTAACAAAGGTAATGTCTTTCTAGGAAGAATCTGCGGCTTAGAATAGAAATGTTTTTATAATTCTTAAATGACCAATCAAACTACAGCACTTTCTTTTAAGGGTACTAGAGCAATAAGTTCATAGTAGGAACTGAAAAATTATCTCATGTTTATACTGCAAAATTCTGTAATGTATTGCGGAATTTCTGGAAAATACACAGCCTTATAGCAATTTTCATATTGTAAAGAACATTCGGAAAGATTTAAATTACACTTCTTTAGCAGGATTATTTGCCAAAGCAAAATTTTCTCTTTCTTGTTGATTCGTCAGTAGTACCTCATAGTTTATTAAAAAAAAGTAATAAATATTTTAATTTCGCTTGCATACAAAGAAAACGATATCGAACACGTGATAAGCTAAACGAATTGTTCACTTATGTTTGATACATTATAAGGTATTTCTCCAGCCTTCTTCGCGTGCCTTTGTGGTGTGTTGATCAGCCCGCTCGGTCCGTACTCGAGAGGTCCGTGGTTCGAATCCCGGCGAAGGCATTGTTCATTTTTCATCTCTCCTGCTTAGTAAAATAAATAATATTTGTCCCACAATGAATAAATGGAATTATCAAGTGGACGTCAGATCGTTTGACAAAAAGGAAGAAATATTTGCAAGCCATGTAACGGAGCAGCAGAGTTTTTTTTTATTTAATGGAACATGTTTTATTTATGCCACGCAACTCGCATGAAATGAAATACAAGATGTTTTATTTAAAATGCGTTAAACGACTTAAATGGAAATGGACTGCGTCAACATTAAATTAACGAAGATGCAATATTGGCAATGCTTTTTACTTGCAGAAAAATTAAAATAATAGGATGAAACAAATAATGAAGAAGTAACATTATATGTTAAGGACACTCACTAATTTAATACAATTGAATTAAATACTCATGTAAAGGCATGAGCCCGTTAAAATAAGGGGTAAAAAAAATAAAGGCTTTGGTGGATAAGTATGTACAAAGCACCAGTATGCAATAACACATGAAAATAAACGAATGCTTTTAATAAAACTTAAATTACAAGTTTGATGAAATAAGAAAAAAGAGTTCAATTTCATTAGTTTAAATTTACTGCGCGCTCTGAATGTTTCTGGTAATTTTTTTCTGGTAAGTTAATCGATGCGAATAAATCGTATTCCACCATACCGTCGAATCATCATTTTAACGTAGTTAAAATATCATTTTTGAGTCATATTGTGTACATTAGTGCACAAAAAACGATTTAAATTGAGCATGACAGCCTGAGGTGGGAAACAGAGACAACATAAAAATGTCTTTACCTTCAACAATTGTGGCTGACAGAGTCAAACACGTAACTGCAATCAACAGGACGGTCATTTTTTCTGGTTTCCGCAGTCTTTTAACGGTAACTTCAGCAATCCTGAAAGAAAAGTATTTACATTAGACCCTACAGGCATCAAAATAAGCTTTCTTTATAGACATTATAAAGGAAACCATTTAAACTTCATAGAGAGTACGCTTTTATTTGCTTCAAAGTCATCCAATTCATAGCAATTTTTATGACTGTAATAATCATTTTTACGAGTTTGAACTGGAAAAATATACAGTTATATATTCTCTTTAAAGGCGTGGTTGAAGCATTTCTTTTGAAAGGAAGGGAACACTAGAGGCTTTAAAGATTGCATAATAAACAGGATTTTCTCCTCCAATTGCTTACATTTAAATCTTTTTCACTCTGTCATTTGAAAATCGGCATTTTAAACGGGCATTTTTAACGGTACTTAGATGCTAAGAAAATACTTCAGTATTTCAAAAACAATATTTTGGTATCTCTTAGCTATTTTGTACATATCATTTGCTTAATAAGAGATTAGAAGATTATTATTATTTAAAAGTTCTTTTGTTAACTGCAGAAGATTATAAATTCTATCCTACGCATTTTGCAATCACTTAATTACACTTTAATTAAGGGGACAGTAGAGGATGAATTTAGAAAAAAAATCGACCAAACATTGGGGGCGAAAACACTTCATATGATAGTATTCTACAGTTTTAACTCTATCGTCTACAAAAAATGCTTGTGTGTAAAATTAGTTTTAAAGAAATTATAAGCATTTGAATACGCTTGCTTACCTTTTAGTGACATTTAAAGGGATGTTTAAGTGTCGGTAAAAGGGTAAACAAACAGTTGAGAAAGGTTGTTTACGTTATTTTAATTTCCGCAACAAGTACTTTTCACTATTAGTAAGATATGAATGTGTAAGACATCAAGACTTCAGTTTATGCAAATTTGGCTCACTGTTATTCTACAGGTGACTCACTCAGACGTAATAAATGCCCAATAGGTGTCATATAATGGTATTCAACGTAGCAAAATAATAAACCTAAATGTCATTCAGTGATGAAAGCCAAACCAAATTAACAGTAGATGTTTTATCTAAAATAATGTATCAAAGACCAGCCAGAAATGAACTTCCAGCAAGATACATATCTGGAAAAATACAAGACACTAAGAGTTTACATAGTGTCATCTGAAAGAACTGCCTTAAGGAAACATTTGTATCGAAAAAAAGACTCGAAATGGTTGCTATTACAGCAATTAGTGACTTTAATTTCTAATATTTAAGTACTTTAGGTATGGAACAGGAAGCTATAATTTTATTATCAATATCTATTGCACAGAGAGAAGATAAACGTCATATAGACCAAAACGAAAAGAGATGTTCCACTGGATGCAAGAAAAGAAAAATTACCAAAACAAAGAACTGTGTAAAGTAGCTAAAAATAATAAAAAAATTAAGGGAAACATATGGTGCAGGAAGTTTTTAAAGTGATTCTTAGTTTTAAAAAAACATTTAGTTGAATTTACTGAAAATGTTCGATAAAATTTCTAAAATAATATTAAATATTTCTTATCATTATACAATTTTATTAGTAGAAAAAGCATTTATGCATACGTAAAACAATGTTAAAATATTTTATATTAAATAAAATCATGTATTAGGACATACTGAGAAGTAAATATTAAAGTTAATCGTAAAAATATTCTTAAAATATATTTTTCTCGTAATGAAATTTTCGTGATTGTTACACTTTCAAAATGCTCCATGCGCTTTAGCTTATGCTCAAAATGATTGCAATTTGAAATTTAGATTCCTGTTTATACATGCAATAAAATTTAGTATGCATTTTTGAATGCAAATTCATAAAGGAGATAAATGTCCAATTAAAGTGTATTAAAGTGGAAATTTTTGTTCGAAATTTAGATATATGTAAAAGAAATATTAATTAAAAATTAACATTTTACGTCATTCACTAATTGATACCAAATTGTATTTATAATGCATTTTCAATAAAAATAAAACAAAAATAACAAGAAATAGAAAAAATTAAGTCGCGCGGAGCATTTAAAAAACTTTTAAATGTTAAAAAGAAATTTAAAAATAAAATTAAATTACAATGAGCCAGAAATTTGTTTCGAAGATATTTCATATAATTATAGTAAAGTATACATGCACGCAAAGCTTCATATCTCTTTGACAGTATTTTTTTAAAAAATCTGATGTATACAACAGATGACTTTCTTGTACGGAATATTAAATTATATCCACTTTTTCTTGCATTTCATTTAAACGTATTGGATCGAATTAAATCTACTTCGCCGATAGCGCATACGCCCCAATAGAATAAATGCATTCTTTAAAACTCACTATATTTGTTTACCATAGCGACACTCTGGCGCTAGGTTCACTTAAAAGCGTTACATCTCATTCATTTTATGACTCAGAATGCACAAAAATTATGTATATCGTCTGAAAAACTATCTAACGTTGTCACATGTTCAATTCAAATGCTATAATAAATCTAAAACGATGTAAAAAAAGAAATTAAACAAACAAACAAAAAGAAACAGTTTTTCGCAAACGATTCAGTATTTCTCATTCAATTAATTAAGTTCGCGACAAGGCAAAAATACATAAAAACTCAAAATATCTATATTAAAAATTACGAAGTAAATCTTAAACACTTATTTCCTCGAATAAATTCCAGAGTGGATTAAGCGTGATTTAATTCGCAAAAGAAGGAGTTATCGTTCTTGTTGCGAAGCTTAGTTTCTCTAGATTGGCAATAAATCCACTATTCTGCTAAGCTTCAAATGTAAACAAATATGGCAGATACGGCAAAACAAATTAGGCTTAGCCGCACTTAAGCAACTTTTAAATTGTTGATAATGCTACAACTATAACATGCAGGTTAACTAAAGGCATAAAAACCTTAACCGCAAGATAAGGACAACATAATTCAATCATTAATCATTTTTAAAGCAAAAAATGCGCAATGTACAAACACATAAGAATAAAGAAACTGAGCTCACTGAGCCAACTGTATAGAAGGTGCACATCTACATATTATAGATGTCCTATACACAAAATTTCAATGTTCAGAGGCTACTCGTTTTTGAGTTATGCGAGATAAATACATAGATACGTACGTACGCACAGATACCACGAAACAAATCTCTTCAGAATCCATTTTAAATTAGTTTTATAGTTTTGGGGGGGGGCAAAATAGTTCTTTATTCTGTCCTTATGTTCAGATATCACCCCAAAACATCGTTAAATTGCATACGTTAGAAGTCAAAATGTATATTTCCATTGAAATAATGATACCCGAAATTTTTCGAAATTACAGTACTTCCTTTTTACTTCGTACAAGGAAGTAAAAAATATTTGAACGTCCACTGTCAAGAATCAAAAGGAGCTATAATTAGAATGAGTAGCTTATGTTTAAAATAGCAGTCCTAAATCTGAAAATGCTTTAAAAGTATAATATTATTTCAATAATTCTGGATTTGAAGCAATTTATTGGATTAAGTCAAAGCAAATTAAGGCTATCTGTATAAGGGAAATGATTCCTCCATGGAAGGACGTTCTAAGGGATTAAGCATTACGAAAACGCTCGTGCAGCCAGCCCATTCCATGAAATTTAAATCGGTCAAACTATCAGTGTTCGGAGGTTTTATCCACTCGACCACTGGTAAGCCCTTTAAATCTACCAAAAAAGAAGGAAGCACTATAAATTAAAATTTTGATTGAATCAATGGAAATTAGTTACTCGATATTTTTAAATATCTGCTGTATACTCAGACTTTAGTAACAAAGTGGGAATGATAAATTTTCGATCCTTAGAAAGTTGAAGAATCATTAGTTAAATAAATAAACTGAAATCACAAATACATATTCTACGAAGAAGTCTATGAATATAAGTACTTTTAACCCTTTTAAAATGGAACAACGCAATTACGGGTGGAACAAAAGCAGTGGTAAGCAATATGGTTCTCTACATTCATCTTTCAAATCTAGCGGTTATGTGAGATATATTAAAAACAACTTTATTCATGAAAAAAAAAGCGAATAATTACGCGTGCCATATTTTGTTGCTTAAAAGCATTGATAATTAAAAAACGCCAAGAGCACTTTTCTATTGAAGAAAACCATGAAAAAAATCTACTAAACACACCTACTGCTATTTAGATAACAACAGTAGAATTTCTGACTTAAGCTATAAAAAAATAGTTTATTTTTCGATAAAATATTCAACTTTCTGGACCAAAAGAGTGCAAAACTTTGAATGTGAGGGGGAAACAGCTTGAGGAAATAAATAAAACACTGGAATCCAGAAAAGTGAAAATAAAATAAGACTTTTTTTAATTTATTTTTTACAATTACTGTAAAAACTGCAACACAATGATAAAAGTATAGTTTATTCAGTCCTTTTTTTGCAGTTTTTCGAGTGCATTGAAATTCACTTTGTTTCCACAGCTAAAATAAACTGTTAATTATTTTTTCAATTAAACATCTGCTTGCAAGCAATTTAGATAAAAAAAATGTGGCGCAAATTTCTGGAATACATTTGTGAATTTTCCAAGCATGGGTTTACGAAGAATATCAAATAAGAGTCGAAAATCCAGGTAATTTTCCAATTATACTATAATGATACTTTAATTGCCACTACAAGAAACAAAAAGAGCCATGTTGTTTGGATTCCTTATAACTAACCGCTTAATATACACAAACCGGAGATTACTAAAAAAAAAAAAAAAAACACTGAAAAAAAGTAATCTAATTCTTTAGAGTTGTCTGTTATTCAATGACCTGTAATTAGGGCAACTGTATATCTACTTGTGAAGAATGATGGCTTTGTATTAAACTCTCCCCCTCCAATATACCCTGGGGGATAGCGGAAGAGTTCGCTATAAAAATTCAATGGAATATTCTAACGCCTTATCTCGTGATTGGTAACTGAACATGTAATTGAAGGGCTGATCCTTAAATGGAAGATTAATGATTTGTGTTGATAGAATAATCACGACTTTCATTGACTGCAGGTGTAACTGCGCTGACAATTTTTCTGTAGAATTCTTTTTTGAAAATGCAAGAAAGTTAATTTTCGGCTACTTTTACGTGCTTTTTATTAAAATAAGATATTTTGGGAATTCACTTCTGAAAATTTTCAGCGGATAAAATTTTTAGCATAAATTCTGATTTTAGTAAATGCATCGTCATCAGTATCAACATATGGAGAAAACTATTTGCCATTTCAAATTTCCGTATCAGGCTTTAAGAAACTGTAATTAAAACGCATTTCAACTGATATAATTTCAAACGGACTTCAGCCAATATGTTATCGTCAGATGCAAAGTTAAATTGCAGAAGAGAAAAATTCCATTTTTGAAGCTAAGGATTTGCAAAAGAATCACTAAAGATTAATATGCCATAATTACTTACACGATTTAAGTAATGCAGTGGATAGTTAAATACTAAGATAGGACTTGAGTACATTGTAGAATTAAATAGGAATATATCTAAAAGGTAATCCTGTAGAAATTTAATCAGTTCTTAAGGCTTGAAGTACCCAAAGAAGTAATAATGCAGAAAACAGGCAAATAGTATAAAAATGGTGCAATGCTGCCCTCAAATAAACATGAAATAAACGAAGCCCGATTTTAATGACGGTAACCAATACGAATAGAGGAATGCATAATTAGAATTAAATAAGCTTATTACAGAAAAAGGGTGAAATGACATAATCATTAATTTGAATGATCATACCGATTCTGATTTTGTTGCAAGACTATAATCAGAACTATGTATATACAAAACTCGGTACGTTTGTGAACTAGCTGTAAAATAAGCAATTAAAAATGTTGTTAATACCAAATTTAAAAAATAAAATAAAATAAAAACTAAGTTTAAGGATATTTTAGAAGACCCGTAGGTTTTAGAATAAGTTAATTCTATGGATATTTCACAATATCTGAAGAACTAAAGTGAATTTATATCTTATATTTTAATTCAGCAAATATTTTCACACAGTTTAGATTAAGACCAGTTTTTAGAACTCGGAAATTTCCTTGACTTCATGTACTGATATTTGCAGATGTCGTTGCTGCTGAATCCATCAGAAAAACAAATGTTTTTCATCTTTTATGTGGACCTGATATATTGATTACATATACTGATTGAGAATGCATTGTCAGATTTATTTACAGGGGCAAATTATACTTAAATGGAAAAAAAGAAGAAGAAAATAGAAATTAAAAAAGTATATTATGCATTTAAAAATATTTTATTAGTTTTCATGGTTCACGCTTTTTCTCAGTTTTCTTTTTGTAAAATATTGTTACATAAAGCAAATCTTAGTTTTGTATATAATATCTTCATTATAGCAATCTTTCCATTTTTTCAATTTATTCGCTAAGAAACAAAATAATTATTTTACCGAAAACCTGAAAGCTGCATGCATATCGATTTAAAGGCAATTCGGTGGTATTTGGATATTTATTTTGCCCAGCACATATTTCAAAATATCAATAATGCAATAAGATTAGAGTTGCTGTTTTTATTTTATTTTATTAGATATTACTTATTCATTTATTCAATTTTATATTTATCAATAGTCTATCTAACTGCATCTTTATCTCTATTATTGTTAAATAAACGCAGAAACAAAGCAATCGTTATAGTATTTCATAGCAGAATTTTAATATTCATTCGTATTTACAAAATCCGTTAGTAGCAGACTTCTGGAAATATCTTTTAGATATTTAGCTACACCTTTCAGTATGATCATGCTAATAAAAATTTCGCATTCTTATCAGCGACCATAAAGAAAGTTACACGTGATTAAAAGGCATAAAATCGTATTCCCTTCTTAACTGAGTAGCTTCAAAAAATAAAAATGTATTCAAATAAATTAATGTAAGCAATTTTAAGATGACGATCTCAATAACAAATAAGAATTCCTAATTTAAACAACTAGGCAGCATTGCGAATTTTCAAACTCAGCTCATTAGGAAGAAAATATTTCATTAACTAATAATGTAAACAAAAATTCTTGAAATTTTGTCTTGAATAGAACAGTGATTTCTTGTAGCAAAATTTGCAAATTATACTGAAAGAGCTTGATGAATTATTTAAGATGCAGAAATTTCCTAAACATTCGAAACTTTCCTTTCACCCAAGGATGCAGAATGGGAATGTACAAAGTTTCATTCACTTCAACTAAAGCGGATTCACAAATCTAATTATTTCAATTCTACATGCAGTTAATTAAAGTCACTTAAAGCTGGGTGGGTTATTGGCTGCTTTTTGAAATTCTGATTCGTAAGATGCCAGTAGCCGCAGTTACATAATATAGCATTCCAGGAGTGTTTTCTTCCTGAAATATTTCTTTACATGCTAAAGTTCGAAAACAAAATATTCTATTTGCTCTTCGAAGTTTGAAACAAAGAATTTTTTAACTTCTTATACTGCGCTAAAATACAGAGTTGAGTAAATGTAAGAACGCAAATCTTTTGGTAAAATTTTCGTACTGGCAATGAAATAAATGAAAGGAAACCTACAAATGTCACTTTTTTTCAGTAGTATCTAATTTATGACGAACCTGCTTATTTTCCGAAGCTAACATGCGTAAAAAGAGATGCATAGTAACAAACTATGAAGACAATCTTTGAAACAATCTGAATAAAGAAACTGATAATAAAGAATTTAATCTATTAATATAGCCGTCCAACCAGTATAGTGGTTAGCGTCGCTGATTGCTATGCCGAAGACCCCGGGATCGAATCCCGGAGAAGGCATGGATGCTTCTAAATGTATGGTGTCTGTGCGGCATGAGGGCACTCCAAATATACTACGAATAAGTCCTCTCGAGAGGTTGTGCCAGGGGAAGAGAGCTGGGAGACCCTCGGACCAATTCCCCCCCAGATGCTCTGCATCAAAATTGGGGGGCGGAACTTAGCTAAATCGCACTGTCACCTGTAAGATGCTCAAGGCTGTTGCCAACGACAGGCCTAAACTTGCGCTCCTTGCCACGAGGAATTTCGTGGGCTTGGGCTGACGGTAGGTCAGACAAGTGAAGATTAGCAACAACAATGTATTAATTTAAATTCATAACATTTTTATAAGATTTACCTACCTCATCTTTTCTTGAAATAAATAGTTAAACTAAACGAATAATTTAAAATAAACTAAATTTTAAATTAAAACTAAAATTTGAATTTTGAAATTATGTAGGGTTTTCCAAGAAAGATGAGAGAGATGAAAGAACCCTGAGATATTTTCAGCCTTTGATTTATGTGAAAAATATAAATACAAATTACTTCCATTATAAAAAATTAACCAATATTTAACCATAAATTGAAACTGCTTTAAGACAAGAATTCAGAGCATTTTGAGAGATACTGATATGAATGTGTCTTCATCAAGAAACAAAAATATTCCACCAAGAATATCTCAGTTTTAGGATGATATTAGTTTTATATAAAAGTTCGATGGAAGTATGATGGGACTTTATTGTAGTAAATGCTAGACTCGCATTAGTTTTAGAGAAATACTTCAAGGGATCTTGTTCATTTTCTTTGATATTATAAATGTTTCTTATAAAACTAAATTTCTAAAACTAAGAAATTTTGCGTTCCACGGAAGAGAAACCTTCTAATTAAGTTCAGAAGAAAAGAAGAATACTTTCACTCCTTGAAAATGGGAGATCAGTGTAAGTCACCCTCCAAAAGTCTTTAGTTTTTCTGTAAAACCAATATCAATTGACTGTCTTTCTTTCCAAAATTTAAAAGAATTTCCAACTAAAATTTCTTAAAAATTGAAGTATACACCTGCAGTCACCGCAATGGAATTTGATTTTCAATATATCTTCTTTCAATTATGATCAGATTTTTCATTATGTTAACATCTTAAGCATGAGATGCGTTACAGTATAATTCAGTTATTCTTGATGAAAATAGTATTATAATAATCGAATTAGTTTACTGTATTACGACAATCACATTACAATTTCACAGAATGTATAATGCAGCAAATAAAGCAGAATGAGAATAATTCGACAGCAATTTTAGCAGAAATTTCCTGCTAATTACTTTGCAGTCACAACTAAGGTTTCAAACATAAAAAGCACTTGACTAATGAAATATTTAAACTGTAGAATAATTGTTTTAAAATATGTATTTTTGTAACATTTTTGTTTACCTCTTTTTACAAATTTCTCTAGATTGGAATAATACTTTCTTCTTCTCTCGACAGCTTTGCAAGTAATGAATTTGCTTGGATCATAACGGATAGTTTGGCCGTTTCAAACAATACGAGGAAGTTAAGAAAGAGAAGACAGGTGAAAAATAAATTTTAAGAAAAGAGTAAAGGATCCCAGGGTGACCCTCCAACAAGCAGAATAAGGTCAGAAAGACAGGTCTAGATTATCCTTCCAAGCATTTTTCCCCTAACAAGCCAGTTCAGAAACGTGGTTAACGGATCTGGCCACCATTCAAAGCAGCGATGGCCTGTTAGGTCGGGTTGAACTTGGGCTCTTACTTACGGAAAATAAACTTGTTGCAAGTGAAAAAAAATAGGGGAAGAAAAAAGTTCACATTTTATGGCACACATCATTAGTTACGCTGCTTTTTATGGCAGCGATCGAGAAGGCTGAGAGCTATTGTGCAGAGATACCGTGATTAATGCACTAATACCTTACCCATAAAAAGAACACGACAAATCGCCCACTCGCTGATAAAATGATACACTTCTTCAAACCCTTATTTGGGGTTTATGCTGATGCACAATTTAACTGATGAAAAACATCACGGTTTCTAGTGATAGGAATGATCTGCTTTAAATATTGATATGGTTATACGCTGGAAGGTAAATATGTCATCAAGATGGTGCATTAAGAATAGAATCAAGTATATCTCTTTCCGTAATGTAAGAGTCATGTATTTATTTCACTTAAGAATTTTCAATATAGTGCTACTGTTTTGTTACTGCATTCAGTTATAATGATAAAGGGCTTGAAAACAAAATAATTTTATTTGTTTAAAGTTTTACAGTGTCTAAGTTTACAGTTTTTAATTATGAACGCAAGATTACAAGATATTTTAATCAAATCATTCAAATTACTGAAACCATTTTTTTTTTAATTTCAAAACCATCCCTTCTTATACAACTCTTTTCTGTTAACGTTTCAAAGGATTTCACGATACAGCTGAGCAATTAATTAAATTAACAAGAATCTTTTAATATACTAAACAGCAAATTTGTCAAAGATAATCAACAGTTATAGCGCTGCACTTGTTACATTCCCGTATTAGTTCCGAGCTTAAAATTTGGTTGGCATGCCAAAGTTACATAGATTTTTCTTTAACTTACGTTATGACCGAATGAAAGTTACACCACGTATGAAATTTTGGATGTACTAAAAAAAGGAAAATTCGTTTTATATGTAAAAATCATAGATGACAAATTTAAAAAAATTTTATTGCAGCAGCTTATAACTTCATTAGCTTAAAATGAAGGACTGGAACAAAAAGATGTAAAGGTTAATTGCGTAATATTGCCCGAAGATGGCGTTCCTCATCAAAATTTATATGTTTAATATTTAATTTTATTTTAATCAGATATTAAGCAAAGATGACTCGACAATTTTAACGACTGTCAACTAACTATAATTCATAATTTTTAACCAATCAAGATTGTAAAATGCCCAAATGATGTATATTTACATGTTTTCTTCTTTAATTTTAGAATATTTGATAATCTTCAGGTAAAATATCAGATTATATTATTGATTCACGAATAATTTAAAGGTTTATAAATTCATTCAGTTTCGCGTAAATAGCGAAAAATAAATTGGTATCTTTATCACAAATCAGGACCTAAAAACGAATTTTAAAACTGATTTCCTTGCTGAAACACTTAAGTAGAAGTAAAATAAAATACAACAAAAACCTGTTTCTTGGTGTCGAAAAATCATTAGTTTAAGAAATGAGATATGCACTTGATTTGATTGTCAGAATTTCAGCTTTTATACTAGTACCTCGAAAACTGTTAGCAACTGTCAATTACGCAACAGAGCAGAACAATATGTAATATATATTTCCCTAAAACAAATAACATATCCCGATTATATACTTCAGTAGTATCTCTCAACAATATCTAAAATTCGATCAAATTCCTGTGTCAAATCCGGGATCCTTTACAGCTGAGATTGAGATTTCAAGATACACAGTTAGTAAGCCTGAGGGTGATTAGTCCCTCGCTTGACGCGCATGAAAGAGTCGTAAGTTGCTCATTTCGAATACTAAGTTTTCAGAAAAATTCGTCAATGCTCGTCGGGCGCGTGCCATTTCCTTCTGTTGAATTCGGGATGCAAACTAGTTTAAAAAATTTCAAAGAATTTACCACTTTTACTTGATCAACGATGCAGAACTAAATATTAATTTTCACTGCCATGTAAGTGTTTTGTAAAGGTTATTTTAACAAGAGCAGTGCATTATGAAAAGAAAGCCAGCATGAATAAGAATTAACTAAATTCTTTCAAGAAGCTTATCCTACAAAGAAAACATGGTTTTCAACTTATTCATTTGCTCTACAGCTTAGAATCTTCTTAAGTGGACACAGAGTTTGCTTTGATCTTTTTTTTAGATTAAAAAAAATCTGCTTTTCTAATCTGTACATCTCAGAAAAAGTTCTGCTTTGCTTTCTTAGTAAAGGGAAAGTTTGTTTCATTGATTAAGATAGGAAAATAACTACTTTCACTCATTTAACGCTTTTATATTGCACGCTGATTTATAAAGTATGACGAAGAACTTGACGTCTTAAATTTTTCGTTTCATAGCAGCAAGATATTCTGAGTGAAACACATTGTAAAGTCGTCTGTTTAAGAAAACACAGGTAATATTATCAACAATGATTGTATGTTGCAGAAAAATACTTTAATGGTTTTTGCGTTTAATTTTGGTTATGAAATTGAAACAGGCTCCACTATATTGTGCCAAACATTCTTATTGATCTTATTGTTCCATATCAGAGGTCAATTAGGCTCTCCTTTTCAATCAAGGCGTAGTGGACAACTAATTGAAATTTTCTTTCCTGCGACCTTAATTTGCAAAACCATTAGACTGAGATATATGCGCTAAAATTAAAGCGATGGAATCTTTCAGTAAAAGCGACAAAGTGTGCAGTTTTAATCAGAGACAGCTAGAGTTATTTTTAAATAATTTTCCAAAAAAAGATAATTTTACGCGCTAAAATTAGTAGACATATTACCTGATAATCTTCATAAATTAGCGAAAAACATATTTACAAGCAGTTCTGCTTCGTAAAAAATTGCCGAAGAATAATGATTCATAAAATAAAGTGTTTATTCTTTTCATATTATATAAATCTCTTAAACATGAAATTTTTGCTCAGTAGTATAAACTGAGATAAATAGTATATTTAAGGCATATATTTGTATATTTGACAATAAGAACTCTACTTCTTGGACTACACTTTGGGTGTATCAGTTACAGTTGCTGTTTTGCATGAATGGGATAGCAGAACAAAAGGAAACATGATACTATAAGAATTTTGTGTTAAAAGCATACACATTAACTCTGACATTAAAAACGTAGTTTCCTGCGGCCTTCATACATCCTCAGAGATTTCACTTAAAATCCCTTCACATCAAATTATAAATTTTTCAAAATTAGAGACTCTTAAACTAAGAAGGACATCCATTGTTGTTCTTCGAACTGACAGACTAATGAGTGATTTCGAATATGAAGGTACGTTGACTAAAGTTGAGTCCAGTGAGATGAAAACCCTTTAAAATCTTTGAGACGAAATTTTTTAGGTTGCCAAAACACAGAAAATTACATTGAGCTTTATAAAAAACTGAAAATATTTTTACTCTGTATAATTTAAGATTGATTTACTGGATTCCAAGATACAGCTTAAGAGACATTGTTAATGAGCATAGAGAACAATTTCATCAGATATGTATGAAACGAAAACGGGTTGCAAAGGAACTATAAAATATTAATCGAATAACGTTCCATTCTGAAAACGGATGTAACAGAGATAAAATATCGAAGAAAATCGATTAAATATTCATTTTATTATAATTTCTATAGATTTTTATGGTTTATACATGTAAAATAAAGCTATTTTTAGTACAGAGATTCAAAAACAAGTTAAAAAATTACTTACAAACAATGTCTTTTAAGAAAATTTAGCAATGAAATTTGGAATCAATTTTAAAAATGCTGCACAGTTTTGAAGTTCTATGTAATATTCTGTAGCAAAATATGAGTTAAATTTTGTATATTGGATTAGTCATCTAAAATTTCGCTGCTAGCGTTTTGCAGAAAGTAGAACTGATAGAGTTATTCTACATGAATCCAAAGTAAAGCTTTTTTTTTTTTTTTTTTTTTTTTTTCAAGTCAACTTTTGCTTTAAAATTTATTTTAACTATACTTAGTTTCTTTTTTGTAATAAATATTTTTAAATTTACATTCTGATGTTCTTATGAAATGGTGCAAATTATCCTTAAAACATGCATTATAGAAATAGTCAGTATGTTTAGTAGTTAAAATTTCAGACTTAGATTTTATAAGCACTAATAATTGACATATTTACTAATAATATTTTATATAAATTTCACAAGCTTAATAACATATACATGTCGTATATTATTATTATAAAATTCAGAAATTTATTCTGTGTTAATTTGTTTGGACCCTACATCTATTTATGACTTCTAGTTCTAAGTATAAATCAGTATTTTCTTAATTTTCTACGAAATTCAAAGATTTTAAATTTACAAGTATAAAAGTATATTTTATGGTAGACAAGATTTTCAATAAGCAAATAAAGATAAATTTAAGAAATTCTACTCTGGATCTCAGTGACTCGATTAAGCATGAAACATTTAAATAAATATTACAGTTCGTGAAGATATCAATGAAATTAAACTTACGGGAAAGTTTCTTTACTCTAAAATATCAATATATAAATATGCGAATACTTTTTTTCACTACTCATAGTTGCACTTAGAATCTTCTTAAGTGGATTTTAGTGGAATTTCTAATTACTAATTTTAGTGGAAATATTTTAATTACCTTGTTCGTATTTTGCTAATGGAAGAGTAGGCACGTTTGATTTTATCAGCCATTAATATATGGCTGATGGAATCAAGTATATTCCATTGTAAGTACTTTTAAAGAGCTTTTAAAGCCTTTAAAAGTACTTAAAATGGAATACATTTGAGCATTACAATGGAATACATTTAAAAGAACTTTTAAAGCCTTTAAAATATAAAAGCTAATTATCACATTTTCTGCTTCATTGCTTACAGTAAGCTGTAAAAAAAAGGTAAAGTAAACATCAGTAACATCCCTTCAAAACAAATGCAACTATTACGTAAAGCATGGCTTCAAAATTTCAGATTTTGCATCATTTATGAAAATAACTTGCAGGTCAATATCCTAAATTTCTGAAAGTATATCTTGATAACTTTAAGGTTCGATGTACGTCTGCTTACAGAAATCTTCCTGAAAACATTATTTTGAAACTTGTTGATATTATTTGCCCCTGATAAGGAAACCAGAGAGTAACTGGTTAACAGGCATACAGTAAATACGTAGAAAACTGTTGCAAATAAAGTAAAGTCATTCGAGCTTAACGCTCTGCCTTTATTATTCAGAACCATGAGATCGCCTAAAAAAACTAACATCCATTGCCAAATAGAATCTCAAAGGAAACATACTTTTTCCTTTTTCTCAGAGAGAAAATGATGATTTTCTGGAAGCTCTTAGAGCAGTTAACTATTTTCCATTTAAGAAAGTATCTTGCCTAAATATAATCTTATAAGTGATCTCAATAAATTTCCGGATATGCGCGATAATTTAAGAATTTAGACATGGGCAACACATCAATAAATAAGTTTCTTCCAAGTAATGCTTTAAACAATTATGAGCTCAAGATTATGGCAAATTTCTTGCTTCACTGACTGTGTCGCTTCATAAAATTTGTTGCCTAGCTATGTTTATTCTCTCGTGTAAATGCCAAAACGAAACGACCAATACTTCAAGGCATAAAGGATCCTTTGTAACTTTAAGCTACATCTTAAACAATACTTTGTGGAAGTCTTGGTAAACAAACAAATAATGATTCTCAACATTTTTGTGCAGAAAGTTTTTAGGGCATAAGGTAACTAGGATGTTTAAGGTAGCGCCTTTCAAACGTCCTAGTATTCAAATTCTGTGAATTAATGCGAAATTTGCTGGTTATTCCACTATTAAATATGATAAAGAATGATGCCAGTCTGATTCATTCCTCATATGGATAATCAAAGTAAAACGCCAAAAATGTCAGTCTGCTTTTCTTTACAGAGGTTATAAATTCTGTATAAAAAATACAGATTCTGTGGTGAAGGCTAAATAGTAAACAATAATAAATTAAAACTAATGAAGGCTATACAGAGCTTCTGCTTTATAGAAAACATATAATCATTAATTTTTATCTTACAGCCTTATAATAAATGTGTGGTTAAAAATTTGGGAAATATAAGAAGGTACTCCATTTCGCACAGTTTATATTTCAAACCATTTAACATAAACAAGAAATAACATTAGGTTATTTATTAAGATTCAAAAGAAAATTTTTAACAAAATCAAATATTTGATAAGTTGTGTTAGAAACATCAAGTTACACTACACATCATGACAGGAGCTCATGACAGAACATCAGACGATATGTGTTTTAACAGTTATTTGTCATGAAACTAAATCGCAACATTAAAAAAAAATTCCATAATTCAAACATCATTTCATTTAGCAATTATCAATCCTTTTATATCAATGCTAACTGTTTATCTTCCCTGAAAATCAATTATTAATTTTTAATGAAACACATAAGAATTCTTGATGGAACGAATTTCATTTCTGTAGGTCTTTCTTTCATAAATGAATTCTAAAACTTAATGAATGAATGAACTGCTGAGATGGCTTCCGACCACGTAGATGAAACAAACGGAATTGTATACTATTCCAGCGAGTAAATCTACTGTTTTTCGAAACGTGGACAAATGAATAATAATAATAATAACAATATACAAATGGATCTCAAAATTTTGAACAGCGTAATTAATAATTACTGTGTGCGAATTCTATAGTACAAACATTACGTTGCAAGGTACACTGTGTGCGCGTGCCTATTATCATTAATTATCCGTACTAGTGATTCTACAAACTTCATTGTAAAATATAGGTAAAATTAAATAACTTACTATATCAATATGATACTACAGAGGCACGTTGCAAAATAATACAGTATGATACAAATGAAAATGCGAATATAACGTAATAATATATAAATGCATGAAACATATGTAAGCAGTTAAATGCAAAATATTATTGTGATCTGCAGTTGAAACCAATTCGTTAAAAACCAATACTAAAGAACAGATTTGCATATATTATCTGCCATATACTGTGCTACTTACTACTCTAATACAATGTCTTCTTATACAGAAGTAATTAGTTATAATTAATTTTTACAAAAGGACCGGTTCGCGGGGAACTAATTCTATATATACTTATTCTTTGCGAAGAGAGTTTCCAAGCGGCTAAATTTTATAATTTGGTGTCACTGCATGGTCGCTTTTTTCGCTAGATCTGTCTCTTTGTGATTATTTTCTTTGACGAAACCGAAAACTGAAAACTTCAAACACAGACTGTAAACAGTTAAAGAACTAAAAAGTGTTCTTTATACTGAAATAGCAGCAACAACAATAACAATGACCGTGTGAAAAGCGCAAGGAGTGTATAGTTCAGAAAAGTAAGTATTTGAACTACATAATTTATTTTTAAAAAGGGATAATAAAATGCAAACAATATTCTTTCACTAATTTTTTTTCATGCTTAATGACAGGCATGAAAAAAGATTATATGAAAGTTTTCAAAGCCAGTTTCGAAGATTCACCGCACAACAAGATGACTTTGTGCGTATTCCGTTTTGTTATGTTATGTGTGATCACAGTACAGCATGAGTTTCGGGCACTATTTAAGAAAATCGCAGAGGCATGGTTTTCCAAAAGTCAAGACATTCTATGCAGTGTCTCCTCCATTTTCTCAAGTGTCCCTTTTATTATTATTACTATTATTATCTGAAGTAAATTGTGAATTTCTCGACATATAAAAATTAATTTTATCCAACTGAATACTAGATGTAGCGGTTTAGTTCTACAAATGAACAGAGTTTTTCTCCATTTTTCCAGGAATATGAAAATGTCATTCGTATTCTTCCATAACCCTGGATAGGGCGCGTCACCGTTTGATCTTAATATCAATAATATTTTTTCTTTGAAATGTTGTTAAAAACAGCGTTTGCATGTCTGAAGTGTTCAACAGGAATTTTGTGATCTGACAACAATACATGGATTGAAAATCACTGCAGCAGGCAAGATACGATACAATGGAGTTTGGAATACATTTGAATGCGAAATGGGTACTGTATGACCCAGGACACATCAAATCAAGGTTTAAAAAAACTTAACTTACTGATGGTGTATGCTGTGCCCGCGTAAGATGAGAGATAAATTCTGTAAAACATTTTGAACAGCAGCCTTTTTTGCGCGTGCTCTTTAATATATATTTTCTTTAGGCAAATTGTAGGACCACCGTGTAGCATTTAGCTTCGTTAATGCAAACTGTCGTAATAATGTGTTGCGATGGCTAAGGGGCGCTAACTGTAATGTTGCCCATCATGATCATCCACAGAAGTCTTAATAAAATTCCTTTTCGAGACGTCTTTCAGTATTATTACATGATGGCACACCGTATGTTGCATGCACAAACAATTTGGGATTTCTTCCTCTACATAGATTTGAAAGTTTATGTCTTGGACCACAGCAAGCTCGTGCAGTCCGGGAGGAAATTGCCAGATAGCAACAGGAAAAGGCTAGGGAAAGTTATATGGAGCTCTGTAGTATTTTATGATTTAGAACTGTTGGACGGCATTAAAGCAAACATTTGGACGATAGCATTTTAAAGGTAAAATTATACGATTTTCATCACAGTGTACATGACCACTCGAACATAGCGATGATAAACAATTCTGCATTACCAACGAAACGCTGTGCATATTCGTATGCTGATATCTCATTTGTTTTATTTTTTTCTGTCTGACGCTGTACTTGGCTTCCGCCTTTATGTTCTTATTTTTTAAAGAACACCTTGATGCGTCCTTTCATGGTTCTATTAATATTGTTTTATTCTGACATTTTTCTTATCTCCTCTTTTTACTTTTTATTTTAAATTTAATTTAATTTATTAACTTTTGAATTTAATGTTTCTCTGCATATGTGCGATTGAAGGTTTGAGTATAAAGTTCGGAACTTTCTTTTCAGTTTTAGTTCAAAATCCTATCTCATCAAGTGGAGAATCACAGTTCTGAATAGAATAATCTAGTGTTAGATGCTTTTACAGCTGATTACACAAGAATTAACATGGATCAAACACAGAAAATGATTTCAAGCTTTCAAAAAATTTCATCACTTTTTAATGGCACTTACAACAATGATTTTATGGAAAATGCTTCGTTTCATGGGTAACAGATACCCTTTCTCCCAGACTTCTTTCCTTAGAGAACTCGTGGAATGTCATTAACGGTCTGAAGGAAAGTGCTAATGATATTCTTCGAGTTCCGCAACCCCATCAGGGTAACAGATCACGCAAGAAGGAGGGTCTTTCACGCAAATCCTTGCACATACGGTCCTAGTTAGATGTATGCAATGAACCGGCTCGCCACTTGCCACGATGACATCACGCCAGACGTCGTGCCAACCAGCTTATTGTTTGAGACATATTATTGACAATAACCTCTTCTTCCCTCCTTCCAAATACCAATATCACGGTTTAAGCAAATATTGTAACTTTATTATTATAATAGTTATTTGCTTAAAAAGGATTGAAGCTTTTCAGAATTTTTTGAGAAAAGAAGAGGAAGTTTTACTATTTTTTATCCCAAAAGTTTATTTTTCTAAATCAATTTTTTATCTTATCACAGCGGTGCTGAAGTTATAATATAACTAAAATTCATAAAATTCATGTGAGTATTCATATTTGTTACTTCCTTTTTTGTTTCATTTTGCGAAGTGTTTACGAAGATACACAAAGTGTTTGTGTATCTGGGCAAATAATAAAGCATTGGATCAAATCTGAAATGATCTTTCACATAAAACTTTTTATGTAATTTTACGCTGCATTTGAAAGACGAATGCATATATTTTAGGAGTTTCATGAGACTAATTTCAAAGCATTTGATGGAGACGCAATGGAATTTTTAACAAGGTTATACCATTATATAATTATTGACTTCACTCTTCGAGAAAGAAACAGAAATATCCACCATCAAATCATTAAATTGCATTTACCTGTTCATTCGAATTGAAAATGTTTAGGTGATATGACCTACTGTTAGCTTTTAACTAAAAATATCGTGCCGGTCGGAAGACTAGCTGTGTAGTAGAGTCACCTGGCATTCGACTATCATTTTCATTAGTTAAGATTTTAAGTTGCTTGTTTGTGAGAAAAAATTTACAACTCTGCGCCAAAATTGTTCCGCAATAATGCAAATATTTTTGGATAAAAGAATTATTGCAGCACTGGACAAATGCATTTCATATGTGCTCTATACAACGGAAGAGTTACGTTTCGATTGTTCATCACTGATTTTTTTATGAGTAATTTATTCATAAAATTGCGGTTTTATATCTTCTAAATTTAAAAAACAATATTTCGAAATCGTCTTTGTTGACTGACTTTTTTAAATACTTGAAAATCCTAAAAAGAAATCCTAAAACTGCTGAAAGGCCTTTTTACTTATTTATTTTATTTACCTTATTAAATTCCTACCATTAGCGTACACTTTTCCTATCTTGTTCAAATTTTTAGTCGTTAATAAAATACTTTTTATTCATCCACTCAAGCTCAAATGCATTTTTTTAACTTGTAGTGGAGGACACTTGATGTTAATACAGTTTTTTCACATATTAAAAATTAAAAAAATTTTTTTTTGTATTTTTAAAATTTTTCTTTGTTGTTTTAAGTAGGAATTGACTTGAAAAATAAATAAAATTTTATATATAAATATATA
>KK113104.1:253259-266654 GCA_000611955.2 Stegodyphus mimosarum | reverse complement strand
TATTTTATTTTAAAATTTTTCTTTGTTGACCTAAGTAGGAATTGACTTTAAAAAAATTGTTTTTATATTATTTGTTTATTTATTTATTTAGAGTTATATTTTTTAAATATCTGAATTTACATTTCCTAAGGAATGTTAATTCTTTAAAAAAATAATAGATATCCTTTATTGGCAAAATGTAAATAAGATAAAAAACATCTACAATGTAGAATGAATCATGCAAATTAGCATGTATACTTCCTTTTTAGATTTCTTCTTAGGAATGACATAAAATTTTCCCATTATTTTCTCAAACAAAATATAAATCTTGAGGCCAGGAGTAAATTTATGCATTGTATGAAAAAAACTTGAATTCAAATGCTATTATCTTCATTTGAGTCTAACAGTAGCGTATTTCAAGTACACGATAATTATACCTGGAGCTTTTAGGAACGCTTAATCAACCAAACAGTGATTTAGAAATTGTCTAATTATAATGAAAATTAAAATCCATGTTGAATATCTGTAATTTGGTATTTAAATACATGCGCATTGTCATTATTATTCCTTTGAATATGAGCTGTAGGCAATCGAGGTGTATTCCGTAATAATACTGTGATTTAGTCGGTGATACAATTCTAGATCTATGTTTTTTTGGGGGGGGGGGTCAAGACATAGTATCTTTCGTAATGAATTACTGAGGAACATTAAAGGGAAACTTGACAGCAATCCAGCAAAATCAGTTTTGCGGGGATAGTTTGCTTTCGGGAATACGTGTTAGTTGTTGAAAATGTTTATGAGCTTAAAAGGAAGCTATTAAATATGTTTAGCAATGAAAAGCGGATCTTGCTGTTTAGATGAACAACGATGAGTTACGCTTAAAAGTACTTGGCTGATATTATCGATTAACTAAAATTTTGGCAACTGAACTAATCGAAACATCTGACAGAAACAAGAAAATATTCTAATTTCCAATTATATGCTCACTGAATTCTAAAGAAAATTTACGGAACATATTTAATATAGAGAAGGAAAGTTTTTAGAAGTTTACTCCGACTTTCCAAGTCGGTCCACTAGGAAGCGTAATATTCGAACTGAATTTAACTCTCTCAGTCAGCTTTTGAGGATAATAACGCACACTGTTTTGCCTACATCACTCCGCTAAATGTTAATGAATGTACAAATTTTAGGATGTGTTCTCAGAATCTAACACCAGACTGTCTTTGAAGGAAGAAGACAAATCGTAAAGTTTCAACCAAACTTTCATTAAAATATGATAAATTATAATTTTCGGATAGTGGTGAAGAAAGAATAAACTCAAATAAAAGTGGAAGCTGTTAATACTGGAGCTCTGACTTGAGCAAACTGGCTATTTGAACTAACGAACATAAAAGACGAGAAATACAAGAAACATTTATTCGTAGTACAAAAATGCAGACTGTTTTTCTTATGTTCACCGTGAATTGAACTTTATGTAAGAAACGACAAGCTGAAGTTTTTCATTAAATAATAGAAATCTTGTAACATATGCTACTAATAATGCTAAATTTTACGTACGCTGTAAAATAAGCCTGTTTAAGCTTTTCGATACTCTTGTGTCATTCGTTTATCAAAATTAATACTGGGCAGAAATAATACAATTTTATCAGTAAAAAAGAAGGAAATCTGAAAGGTTTCAGATTTTAAATTACGTCCAAAGGGGGCATTTTTTTAGAATCTTGTGTGTCACCTTTATTTATTAAATATCATGTTCTTCGCACTTTAACTATCAAATTCAGTTCAAGAGCACTATCGCAAAATAATTTTAGATTGAGCATATCTTTAGAATTACCGATACACAGTCTCATGCGCTGGAGATAAAAATGGTTTTTTCTATACAACGTTGCCATGGTTCGCTTTGAAATCCTCGAGTTTGTTAATCAAAAATTCGTTAAAGTTTTACAAAATATGAAATTGATAATAAAACAAATTCCAAATTTCAAATTTGAGCTTCCAGATGTCCATATTCGCAGTACGATTTCGTCATTCAACATTTGATGGCTCAAGGCACAGTTGTTTTATCACAGTGCGAGAAACATACATACATTTATGCAGATTCTTCACTGTTTAATTTCTTCAAATATAGTAAGTGCGATAATATTTGGTGGCAACACTTCGAAAAGTGAAACGGATATCAGAGTGATTCGACGCAAAATCGCAACGAAAACAATAGTGCTTCAGAGACAAAGCGCCTTTGGACTAATAATACCACCAGGTATCGCATTCCTTGCGTGACCACACTTGCGTCTTAAATAATGCATTCGGAGTGTTGTATAAATTATTAAATAAATTTAATGGCGTTAAGCTTTGGGTTTCACTAAAATCTCTAATTAAGCGTAGTTTCTTGTTGCTACGCTTCCTTTTGCCATTGAGGAAGTAAAAATTAATCTCTGGGCAAACAGCTTGCCATTAAAGAGCCCCTGTTATGGAAAGATTACTTTGCAGTGTTAGTTCAACCGCCTCTCCAATTACTCTTAAGTGCATTCGATAATATTTCTCTTTTTATGCCCCCACAACATTCCATGCTGTTCTTCAAGCACTTTAGCTCGCACGCTTCATCGAAGCGTTGACTTGCTTAACCACGTGTGGCGATTGCATTTTCTTAGACACATACGCTCAAACTTGAAGAATTTTATTTATTCTGCACGTTTTGTGATGGAGAGAGATTTAGGCAACGGTAGCTAATAATGTTTGTCTACAAGCACGCAGCACGTTAAATTCTCACATTAGATAAGCGAAAAAAAAAGTGATGTTGAGAAAGTAAGAGCTGTTGGAGAGTCACCGCAATTTGCTTTCAACGTAACCGCTTGCGAGAAAAAAGGGTGAATTCACTTATATTAATTGTTTTTTGAAAGGTCATTGGTTTATCAGCGTATTTGTTTCGCGATAGCTTATTAATTAATTCTAATTTTTTGTTTTAATAACTTTCGTTGATTAGTTAGAAAAATGGCAAAACATTCTTTTCTAATTAGTTTAAACAAACCGAGCATAAACCGAGCTCTAATTTTTTTTTTCTTTTTTAAAAGTTTCTTCAAAATTAAGACGGGAAAACCTCGTGTGAAAGTTTAATAACAAGTAATCAATAAATATTTTCTTTTGAACTTTTGGCTCTAAATTCTGTACCATCACCAAAACCGTGATTCTGAAAAACCACTGATTAGAGGAAAATTAAATATCAAACTTTCAGATCTTAAAGATTTGGTATGCATTTCGTTTTGAGGAAAATGGAGTTATGACGTGTGCAAACTAATGTTTTTTATTCGTCTTAGAAAATGTTTATTCGCTTTGTTAGTATATCGTAAAATATTGGAAAATAGCGTTCAAAATCCAAATGATAATTATAGTATGCATAGGACTTTGCATATTTTATACCTGTTATGTAAAATTAACTGATACTATTTTCGGGAATTTTTTCTTTGGATTAATGCTTAAATCAGAGCTTTCAGGATAATGATTAAGATACTGTTGCGTGCGTAAGGGTTCGTTATGGACTGAATGCACAAGTCGTTAAAAAGTTAACAAAAATTTATTCTTTCCACAAGAAATAAATCAAAATGCTGAAATATTTCTTCAGAGGCATTCGCACAATATCACAAGATCTCAAACGTTTAGCAAAACTCAATTCAAAATAGATAAAATAATTCAATCTCACAGCGAAATCGCTACAATCAATAAGAGCATTAAGTAAACAAACAACAGTTCGCTTTAAATAGCTTCAACTACAACAACAACATCTGAGATGAGGTGTTTCAATTCGGCTTTTATAAGCTTTTTAATTATCAATAGAACAATCTTGATTTTTCTAGATTTTTCTGGATAGCAACATAATTACGAGATATTTATTATTAAACATTAAATGCACGCGCTCTTTTATTTTTATTATTATTATTTTTTTGACGTAACTTTCTCTTCAAAAATCGTCTGCGTTGCACGGGAAATGTAAAGTAATTTTAATTGCAATTCTAAATAACTAGCCAAATAAATATGAAATCCGTAACAATACATTTATGCAGATTCTTTATTATTTAATTTCTTTAAAAAACCATGATTCTGAAAAACCACAGGACGAGAATATTTGGTGGCAACAAATTAAAAATTGATTTGCCGTTTATAGTGAATCAGCGCAAAATGCCAAAACGAAATGAATAGCCCTTTGGGCTAGTAAAACATGAACTTAAATTGCGTTTGGAAAGTAAATAAAGCTAAAAACTTCTCTGTAATAAAATTAAAAAAACTTGTTTTAAAGTAAATAAAATATTTTTTTAATATCACTGGCTAACTTTCAGAAAAAAAGTATTTTGCAATTAAATCCTCTTTCAAGCCATCACTTTCATTACACTTTATAAAGAATTAGCACATTTCCCCGTGCATGCTTTCGTGGTGTCTATCTAGCAAGTAGAATGTCTGGAGTTCGAATCTCGGCAAAGGTATAGTTTATTTTTCAAGTTTTGTAATACGCAGTACCTACTGAGCTACAAATTTTATAAACTTTAAGTGGAGAGTTAATCAAATTATACAATTTTTAGTTTCTAGGCTAATTTTGTTATATTGGATCTCTGTTCTTAGCAAGTTTTCCGTCTTTCAAATGGAAATTTATTCTGCTATTTTATTCGAATTTCTAAATTCAGTTTCCCCCTCAAATGAAAGACTACTTAACTGTAATATATCGAGCATATTTTTTCACTTATTCGAATTTAATTTCACAATATTCATTTGAATTATACTACATAACATGCGTTTCCTGAAACTGTTTTTTATATAATCCTCTTTCGCCGTTATTGCATTTTAAAAGTATTGTCAGGACTGCTAGCGAGATATAGATCCGCGTTTTCTAACTCTGATTTCTTTAAAGGCTTGCGGATCATATTTTATGTACTATATTTCATTAAATTTTAAGAGTACACTTATCAACATTTAGAAGCTATCTTTGTTACCTATTTTCAACGACCAGCAATTTTTAAAATCTTTCTTTTCTACTTTATGTTTTCTAAATATGCTCAAATTACGTATTAGACGTTTTAAATATCATTTATAACTATGAATAATTTTAGAAATAGCTTTGCTCACTGTGTCGATGACATAACAACTTTGCAGATCAAATTAAACTAAAAATCTGCCATACCTAACTTACATCATTAAAAATAATGATTTGGTTTAAAATGCTTAAAATTGATTTATGAGCAAAACAAATTTCATAAAAACGTGTTGCTTTATACACTAGAAATAAATATCTGCAGAGTTTTGAATGAAATTCTTATGTATCGAACACGTCAAAAAAAACCAACTAAAGTAACGCTTTGATAGAGCCTAATGACTTAATTTTGGTCAGAAATATAATGACGTGTTATTATAAAGCAAACTTCGCAGCCCATCAATCATTGCGTTAATGATAACATGTCACATTTCAATTTCAAATGTGAGTTCTGAAGGTTTACGAAGCTGATTCTGTGAAATCATGATTGCTGCTTTTTTGTTGCAAAATTATTCCTAAATCTGTTCAAATTATAACTAAATTACGATTTCTTAATAAATTGTTATTTAACTAAAGATATGATTTGATAATAGAGGTTCTCTTTCCCGTTATGTTAAATACTCATTACCTTTTCCGAAATGTCGTCTTTGCAAAACTCTTCTTCCGAATCATCTCCAGGATTAGTTTTCAATTCATTTCTTAAGGCGATTATATAACCAAGTGACTGAGTATATAATTTATAGCACCATAAATCTGAGAAAATCGTTTCACATCACTTCTTTTCTAATTTTGCTTGTAAACTCTGTCGAACAAATTATGTTATCGGTTAGTTTAGAATCTAAACTACGAAATCAATAAATAACTCAACAGCGATCATGCAACTCCCTGCGAATTTTTTTTTAAGTTCACTGATTGACTGCGATTCATACTTATGATCCTAATCCAAACAATGAATTGTACTTCTCAAGCTAGTTCTTTAAAATAAAAAAATTACTGAAACGTTTTATGACAAACACTTGCTGTTATTCAATTCAAAAAAAAAAAGAAACAAGAAGTTAATCTTTGAAAAAATTCCTATTTCATATATCCGAAAGAAATTATAATAATTTATTATTAGACCAAAGGGTGTTAGCCCAGAAGGGCTGTTAATTTCGTTTTGGCATCTTGCGTCGATTCACTTTCTGCGTTATTCAATTTTCATATTGTTGCCACCAAATATTACAGTCCTGTATTATTCTTAAAGAAATTAAATAATGAAGAATCTGCATAAATGTGTTTATGTTTCTCTCATTGTGATAAAACAATGGTACCTAGAGCCATCACATTTTGAATAACGTAATCTTCCACCGAATATGCGCCTCTGGAAGCCCTAATTTTGAATTTTGAATTTGTTTTATTATCGATTTCATATTTTGTAATACTTCAACGAATTTTTGATTAACAAACTCAACGATTTCAAAGCGAGCAATGGCAACACTGTATGGGGAAAAAAATTATCTCCTGTGCGCGAGACTATGTATTCGAAAAATATGTTCATTTTAAAATTACTTTGCGATATTGTTGTTGAATTGAATTTTATGGTTTAAGTGCGAAGAACATGATATTTAATAAATAAAATTAACAAACAAAACGGTTAAAAAGGTCCCTTTGGGAATAATGTAAAATCTAAAAGCTTTCAGTTTTTTTTAAGCATTTTTTCTAGGTAAGAGTATCATTGTAATAAATCGTTATTTGCTGCTTTCTTTCAAGAGTGAACACGTTCAGTTTATTGTATTTAAGTATCTTTTAAAATTTTACAAAACATAAGAATAAAATGAATGAAAAACCTATGAAAGGAAGTTCGAATTCGAAATACATGCATAACAGGACGTATAAAAACTTCCCATATAAATTGCCTACTTATTCGATATATTTCAGTTGTTATTCAATTTTTAGTATATTCAGATTATAAGTCGATAGAAATGAAGAATTTAAAATCATTAGCCCACAAATTTCTCTAATACATGGTCATCATAAGAGCATTATTCAATTAATACACATTCTCTAATGCATGATCATCACAATAGCATATTTTTTAATATTGAATTTACTCATAAAAAAGTTTAACTGTTGATCTTAAACTTTATGTTTTTCTTCCGTCAGGACCTTCTGTAAATTATCTGGCAAACTAGAGCAGGGAAAGATTAAATTTAAATTAAAGAAAGCATTTTATTATTTTTTAAATACTTAAGCTAATTGAAAAGAATTTTAAACTTTGCTGTGAAGGAGTTTATAAACGTATAATACATCTAGTTAATGCCAAAATTGTTTTAGTCATTTTTGAGGTGTGGAAAAAATATAAAATCGCAAATTTTAAAGACATGGATGAAATGCTCTAATTTTTATATGATAGCCTTTTATTTAATGCTGAATTTTTAAATTTCAATTTGATCATAAGTAAAAACATGGCATGGGATAGCTTTTCCCTTCAGACTTCAAAATAAGAACTTATAGAAGATTGAAAATTGTAAGAACTGTAAACAAAACATTTCCGTATGTTTTCAAATTTTCCTATTACCAAATATTTAATGTCTACTCATATGAATACATTCTCTTTACGTATTTACTTAAGCATACCATGTTCGTATGTACACACAAACATACACACATAAAAAAGTGTTTATGTAAATGACTCAAGAAATGGCTTGCTTAGTAAACATGATACGAATAAATTAACTCACAAAGATGTACTTGGATGCTACTGTTAATCGTATGAATGAAATAAATAAAATTTTTTTCAGTAGCTGAAGCATAAACTTCCGAAATAAAGAACCATTTTCAAGGTAAATCAAACCCTAGGCGATGACACACTCTGAATTTCAAACGGTGTTTATAATATAACTTATGTTTCTTCATGCATAAAACTTTAGATAAGCTAAATTTAAATAAATGGGATTTTTTAAGAAAAATTTGATTTACAAAAGAATAAATGTTGAATTTTAAATAAAAAAAAACCATACACCATGTAAATAATTGCAAGCTACTTTCTCTGAACGAACAGAGCATGGAAATTTCCTGCTCGAAATAGAAACCTTGAAAAATAGCACTTTCTTAAACGCCAAGACGAAAACTTTATCGTAATATTGTTGAATTACAAAATGATGTTATTTATTAAAAATTCAATTTGCTTTTAATTACGATAATGAAAGAAGGAAACATCATTTAAACGCTACAGTCATAATATGAAACAATTCAATTAGAATGGTTTCTCTTATGATAAATCCCTAAGTTTGATTTTTTTTAAGGTCAAAGGGGCGTTAGGCCAGAAGGGCTATTAGCCTCGAAAAGACATTTTGCGTCGAATCACTAAAGCCGTTGAATCACTTTTTAAATTGTTGCCACCAAATATTATCGCCCTGTATTATATTTATGGAAATTAAATAATGAAGAATCCGCATGAATTAACATATGTTTCTCGCATTGTGAAAAAACAACGGTACCTAAAACGATCAAATTTTGAAAAACATAGTCCTACACCTGAACATAACCTGGAAGCCAGAACTTTGAATTTAGAATTTGTTTTATTATCTATTTCATATTTTGTAAAACTTTAACGAATTTCTGATTCAACGATTTCAAAGCGAGCGGTGGCCGTACTGTACGAAATAAAAAAAAAACTTTTCTCTCAAGCGCGCAAGACTGTCTGTTAAAAATTCAAGAATATGCAGTTTTTAAATTTTTTTAGACCAAAACGGCGTTAGCCCAAATGCTTTCGAAACGTGTATGTGTGTGTACACACACAAAAAAAAAGTTTGATACGGAGGAAAAACTAATTTGATAGTACATTAAAAGAAAGTACCTACTTTTAAACAGACCATACTAATTAATTAAAAAATATTCCATTATCAACATAAATTTAAAAAGCACAAAGAATTTTAAAATGTGCCCTGTTTACAAATTCAAATGTATCATATTAAAAGCCTTAACTTGTGTTAAAAACTCTCGAATATATTTCTATCCTATAACACTTGAATGTAAGTACATACGAACACTGTATGAAAACAAACGCCCGATATATTGTAACTCATGCAGATATACAGTGTGTTACCTTTACAGATCCTGTTTACTTGTGACTGTTAGAGATTACTTATGCAAATATGTAGTACATTAAGACAACTGATATACAAATCGGTAACTCATTAACATGGAACAAACGAACTTACGAACACATGCAAACAAAAGTAAAAGGTGAAAAAGTAAATCCTTAAAACTGAGGAATGGGATATATTTCCTAAATCAATTCCACAACACATATGCAGTATAAACTACATTGGTTCTTAGACTGGGATTCCACAAAACTATTGCTGGCAGTCCTCAAAACACTTTTGGTATGAATTAAATTAGGTTAAAAGTTTCGGCTGGAAAATATCACAATGTAGTTTCATATTTACCACAATAAAATAAATCATCAAGGCAAATGTTGTTTCATAAAATTACACTGTTTAGCAATTTGGCAAGTAAAAACTATTCTTCATAATTAAAGTAAACACGACAACAACAAAATCGCCACTTTCAAAGAAGATGGCGAAGACAAACACAGAACAAGAGAAGAAGAAATGACAATACACGCTTTCTAGCCTCCCACTTGTTAACTAACCGTTTCACTAATATCATATTCCTTAAAATACCTGTGTTTTTTTACGTTAGTTATGATGCCAACATTAACTGTGTTACAATTGCGTTAGAATCCTCTTCAAAAGTATTTGAAATCCACCAAGACAGTAAAACGTAAAACAAAAAATATTGTGCTGAGTATTTAGCATTTCAATTGCATATCTGCATTAAAAATATTAAAAAATACGTCTGTGTTACGTGCCGCGGGCGTTTATCGAACGAATGTACGAATCGCGTCAAGCTTTGTCGTCATTTTGGAAAAAAACATAATGAATACGTGAGTCTATCGATTTTTTTTTTAAATAAAAAAACAAGAATTTTCTTCAGGTCGAAAGATAATGCAAAACATAACAATGGCTCCAACAATGAAAAACAGCAAAAGCATCATATCAATTACTTCTAGTCCTAAAAGCTGGAAAATCTTATACTATCATCCTAGCAACTAATTCTACCCACTATTGAAATAATAACAAGAACTATATTTGGAGATTAAGTGCCAAAAGATTTAAGTGTAATAAATACCATTATTGTGCTAAAAAGCCACTATTATTCACTACAATTAGGTAAGAGTAATGATGTTTCTAATAATGCTACTTTGTTAGCATTTATTCGATACACATTTGAAAACAAAATTCAAAAAAAAAATTGTTGTTTTGCAATTCACTACCTGCACGTATTACATCTATAGCTTTATTTATTAGTTTGAACAATTTTATAGAGGAAAAGGAACCACAGTGGTCAAAGAATGTTGGAATTAGCTCTGATGGAGCTCGCACGATGTCAGGAAGAATAAATGGATTGTTAGCTTTAATTAAAACTGCAGCATTAGAATATTTGGTACATATACAGGGAATCATTAGCATCAAAGAAAAGCAGCAGATTTTACAAAAAGAAACTTTGTACGAAGTTCTTAAAATTCTTAATTTCATTAAGACTCCTTCAATAAATTATCGGAATTTTAAATTTCTGTGGAGGGAAATGAGAAGTCAGCATGCAGAGATACGTTAGTTGCATTTTTTCACCTGTTTGAGCTTGCACCATTTTTAATGGATACACAATATCAGCTGAAGCACCGTTTTTACAGTTTTCATGGTTATTATAGGTAGTATTGACTGATATTTTTACCAGTTTAAATCAAATGAATGAGCCTACAACGTGCAGCTCCAAATAGGTTCAAATTTGAGCATAAAACGGAAGATATTACAAAGAAATTTGATTTGAGGCTAAGATGAATTAATAACTGCGCATATGAGTTCTTTCCAACACCTAACAATTTTACAGAAATATCATATCAAAGCTGGAATCTTAAAAGCTTCAGAAGGAAGCCAAACATATACTTAAGTTTACATCTCCACAATACAATAACATGGCACCAAAAAATTCTATATTGAAAATGGAATACGAAGGTGAAGTGCAGAAGTATTCCTTTATTTATCAATGAAATTACATTTATCTAATATTAATCTAATATTAAAATAATTATCTAATATTAAAATATTTTATCTAATATTATCTTTTAATTATACTGTAAAAAAGTATTAAAACATCTAAACATGAATTAACTAAACTATGTAACCAAAGTTTTCAGAATTTTAATGTGACAATAATGGTTATTCGATTACATAGCATTTGTTAATTAATAATCAATTAAAATAACAAGAAAATGTTTGCAGATAATTTATTCTCATCACGTTTTTTTTTTAAATATTCTTTCCTTTATAAAACCTTGACGTATTTACATATAATTTTCATTTAAATGTATAAGGAAATTCCTATTGTGAATTCGATAATTTAGAAATTATAATTCCCATAGAAATAAAGAAGAATCAACATTTATCTTAAAAAAGATTAAACATTTATCTTATTTTAATGCAACGAAGACCATCTTATAACAGTTTTCCCCTTCCGTTATTTATTTATTTTTTTTCTCATTTGCGCATATACTTTTGTCTAGATCTATTCAAAATATCTAAAAAAAAATTACAAAAATGTGAAACTGCTATTCTAATTTAAAGGATCCTTCAAAGAATGATTTTTAACATATTCTCCGAGTTAGATAACAAATTTAAGCCTAGAGCTGATTATGTGCAATAGATACTGAAGTTACGAAGTTTTGTAATGTTTATAAAAATATAATCAACATCTCTGTTGATTAACAGATGTGATAAACACATCTCTGTTGGTGCTGAACAAGGCAAACCTTAGCAAAATTTAAAAAGTAAAAATTAATAACTAAACAATTCAGCATTGAAAAATTTTAAAATGTCACTACGTAAATTCAATTTCTTGTTTTAAACCGAATTATGACTACTCCCCGCACTTCCCCTCTTAGGGGAAAGAAAAAAGAGTTTTGCAAGTTTATGAAGTTTTTTTTTTCCTAACTGATATTTCTTAAAATACCTGAGAAATATTTTTTTCTCTTAGATGAAAAATACATATTTTTTCGAATATTAATACTGCACATATAAATTAAAACGTTGCCACTGTTTTTTAGCATAATAAGCGAGTTTGCTAATAAAGCAGCTCCAGCCTGAACTTGGACTCAAGCCTAGTTTTATTTTCGACTCTGAAATATGTGTCTTCTAGATATTTCTTTTAGTAATATTTACTTCAAGAGTCGGGAAAAAGAGTATTTAATCATACAGAATAGAAATTCATAATAATCATTTAACAGTTATTAACGTAAATGAAATTGAAAATAGTCAATAGCTTAAAACATGGTAAACCAAATTAATTTTGAAAAATACATCTCTCGCAGGAGAACTTTTGGTAATATTTAAACAGGATAAGAGAAATATAGTTGTTTCTCCTTAACGTTAAAAATTTGGTATTTGAGAGGTACTTTGATGTTTTAAAATTATGTTAGATTCCTCATTACCAGTAGTATTAAGATATTCCGAAGTTTTAAATTTGTACTCTTTAAATGCAGCACCAAACGCGCGAATGCATTTGACAAGTTTATACAGAGAAAACTTTAACCAAAAAGCGGATTTCTTAGTTAAATGGCAACTTTTCCGCTCAAAAAAAATTGAGAGAGAGAGAATTTTAAACATCAAGAATTTTCATAAAATAAATGTTAGTATTTTATTATTCGCTAATCCGTTTTGCATTAAATATTTGGAAATCAACTCAAAAATATTAATGTTTTATTTTAGTTTTGTTTCGCAACTCAAAAATCGAAGCTCACGTCTCCTATCCGTAACCGAAAAATCAAAGAAACAGAAAACAAAACCCCAAACCCGCAAAGTCCTTGAAAAAAGATTGACACCGGCAAAGAGATGACGAACTTACCGTTCGGGGGTAGTAAGTAGAATCTCAATCCGAGGCAGCGCGAGCGAGGAGGCGCCGACTGCTGCGAATGAATGCGAGGAGGTTTGTGTCTTCCGCCTTTTCTGCTTGGTAATGACCTGGGGTGGTCAAGGTTACTCTCTCACCCACCCTTCTGTTCCCCTTGCACGCTTCGCTCGCAGACCGAATCCGCGAGTATTCTTTCTTGTCTCTGCCCTGCTATAACGGAGGCTTCTTCGCTCGTTCAGACGGGGAGAGTGGAAGGGGCTCTCTTTGTTTTTCTTTTCAGATAGATACGTGAGATTGTTTTCATTTAGGCTCTCACTGCCTAAAAAATCTGAGCACGGAAGATACTCCCCTGAATACCGCTTAACGGTGCTGGGAAAAGAAGACCATGAAGAGGTATCACGTCAAAGAATGTGAAAGAAAATAAAAACTAAACATAAATTTCTGGTATCACACCA
>KK113104.1:218160-241376 GCA_000611955.2 Stegodyphus mimosarum | reverse complement strand
GCTCAACGTTCGTCTGACCAGCTAGCAGTTTAAATTTATAAGCCATAGTGCTTGCCACGTAATTGCATTGTAAAACAATTTGAAGTGCGTTAGTATTAGTATATCTTGCTACGCACCCTTTTAGGTAGAGGTCAATCTCCGCGAATCGCTCTGTGAGCAAACTTTGATTTAAATTCTATTTTAGGTTTAGTATTTAAATTTATTTGATTGTTAAGTTCGACCCAAGTGCGGTCTTTTACTTTCTGTATCTCTCCCGAGTTGGGAAGTTGTAGATAATAGTGAGTTAATAAAAGAGGATTTCAAATCCCTTCACATGCAGTTACTATCCAGCCCAGCAGTACATCAGAACAAAGCTTACATTACATCAGCTCACTGTTCCAGTTCAGGACTTAGAACTTGAGGATAAGAACCCGATTACAGACTGTATTTATGTTTCCAAAAATGATGCACAGAACACTAAGTCCTGATAAATTTAGAATCAGTTTGACAAAAATTGTACATTATATAATTCAAAAACACTTTTTTAAAAATTATTGAAACACGAATTTATAAATATTCGAAACTAAAATATTAACCGAAATGTAGAATTGTTCGTTGAAACGAAAAGTAAAAGACTGTACTTCCATTTTCCTTCACATTTGTGATTAAAAAGTGGACTTGACCTTTCCGAACACTCCAAAGAATAAAAAACCTTTGTTATGTAAAGAGTCGCGTTCCTGACTGAAAAGAAGAAATGTTGTTAGCGTCTGTTTCGCTTTCTACTTTTTTTCTTTCTTACAGCTGTAAATAAAATATTTTAACATAAAATTGCGTTTACGTACATCGTGTTTGGAGTCTTTAAAGAGGTAAGATCTTTCCATTATTTTCCTTTTTTTTTCTTCCCCCCCTCTCTTATAGATGGTTAACGGTGTATAGGAAATATATATCCTTATTGCGAATCCCTTCTACATGAAATATTTGTATAAATTACTTTAACATAATTTGAGAAAACGTAGTTATTTAAGAAAAATGGATAGTTACTTAAAATATCTTTTGATTTAGAAATGTAGCACAGTTTTGAAACTTTATAAGCTCCCGAAACATCTCACACAAATAGAAACTTAAAGATAAAAGTTGAAATAGTCTCCTTCACAAGCTAAGATAAAAAATATTCTGTAGAACCGTGGAGTAACAATAATGACAGATAGCCCTCTTCCACACAAAAAAATCAGAAAATACTGTACTGGGCCGACTATTGATTATATAGGCTAAATGACGAGATGAGGGAGAAGAACGTATGACAGAATGTTTATCATGTGTTTAAATGTTTAACGTGAAAAGAAAAAAAATACATAAGGGAAATAAAAGAATCTGTTTGAAATAATCATAAAAACTATAAATAGCTTTCTTTGAATAAAGCAACTGTTAGTAAAACTTAGCGTAAGGCAAAAAAGTCCTTTTCAGAAATTATTATTGCTGCTAAGTAAGCTTAGCTCCAACGTTTTCGGCGCCCTGGACAATCAATATATTTGACATCCTATATAAGTTAAACTTATTAAAAATTCGAAGAAGTATTCACCTTTATTTCTTTCTCGTTTGTAAGAATTTAGTTGGCTCTCTGCGAAAATCGACGATGCTGTGTTGCTTATGCTTAGAGCTGGCCATAATGTTAAGGCTTTCAAAAATAAAAAGAAAATAGCTTATAAAGTTGTTGTGCTTTCCTCTGAAGAATATTTCATTACATCTAACTGTTTCAGTTTTTTTCCTTTGTTTCTAATAATATGCAGGACGTTATGGAATAAGTACCTATATATTTTATTCTCTTAGATATTAGTTCTAGATATAGTACTGTTGAGAAATTAGGTTATTTTCAAGCAGAAGAAGGTGAAAAATGTACAATGCCCTCACCGAGACTCGAACCCGGACCTCTCAAATACATCCCGAATGTGCTACTGTTACATTAAGAAGGCATGTTGGAAGAAGGCCTGTATTAAAATATCTTATAGTACAAAGCTTCTTAACCCCTTAACAAACAATAACGTCCGGATGATGTCATTGTCTCCGGCGAACGCCGCGCAGTATATTATTATTGTTATATAACAACGTAAATTTGAAAATAAAACGTTCTGTTTCTAAGCTTCCCCACGAGTGTCTATATTAAATGGTATTTTATTATTTATTACGCGCATTTTATTTGTATGTCAAGGGTTTAAGGCAATGTACAAATTTTTAAGAAGCAATTGAACACTGTGCATGGCGAGGTATCTATAAAAAGGAATTGTTCTTCTTACATAGTTCTTCTAGAATGAAAATTCCGCTTAGAAAAATTGTCATGTCATTTTACTGAGTAAAAACCAAAAGTCCATATCTTTACATTCAGAATCGTGGACATGATAGAGACCAGATTAAAAGGATTAAGCCATTTTACTTCTTGTCATTTAGTCTTGTTATTTACTTAAATTTAAATCACTGGCGAAAACATTTAGGAAGCATCTACAAAAGTTATTTATTCCTTTCGGTGATTAATGATTTTATACGGCGTGAAAAAAGTTTATCAGGAAATTAGTGATTGGTTCCTTTATTTTTTAATGAAAAGTTTTAATTTTTTCTCAAATTTTGCGTGAAAAGGTATGGAAAATTTGATTGTAAGCTACTTTAGAAAGTAAATTTTTGTTTCTCCAGATTCAGTCTACATGGATGCTGAGATTGTTTTCATGAAATTTTGCGCCTTATTTTAAGAAACTTTACGACTGGAAATATAAGAGCTATATTTGAGGAAACCCATCAAAGAAGTTGAATTATTTTCGGACATCTTATACATGTAAAATAAATATTAAAATGGATTATACAGATAGGATTCTAGTGTCGGCAATAGTTTTACATTTTAAAAAACTAACGGAAAAATGAAAATGCAGCATAAAAAACACGATAATGGATTATGTGTTACATTTTTACTTCGCATTATTCTTGGCAGTGAAACGCAAAACTTTAGAAGGTAACGGATTAGCGGCAAAATTAATTTGCACTTAAGTTTGCGTCAATACGTTTATCGATACACATTAGTGTTAACAGCATAATGTGAAGGAAATACTCTTAAGTCCGCTAAAAAGACTTAAGGATTTTGACATGTGTTTCATCTTAGATGTTCTCTTTCAAACATTTCGTGCAACGGTGATTTCGTTAAAAGAGGCAACAAAAGTTCAAAGAAGTGCTGAATGCTTTTAAATCGGTTCCGCTTATGAAAATACGAAATCTTACTAAAAGGTAAAAATGGTTTTTGAGAACAGGCCGCACGCGAGATGAAAAAGAACGTAACGCTAAAAAGTGTCAGCTACTTAAAAGCAAAGAAGAGGTTGAAAATAATTACTAAAAAAAAAAAAAAAAAAAAAAAAAAAAAAAAAAAAAAAACTCTCTGCAATCTAAAATTTATCATTTCGGGGAAAATGTTTTAAAAAGTATATTACTTGTTGTTATTAATCCAAAGGGGCAATTTGCCTCAGAAGGACTAGTAATTTCGTCTTGGCATTTTGCGTTGATTCACTAAGAGCGTTCTTTCACTTTTCAAATATTATCCACCCAATATTATCGCCCTGTATTATATTTAAAGAAATTAAATAATGAAGAATCTGTATAAATGTATGTATGTTTCTGCATTATGTTAAAACAACGATACCTAGAGCCACCAAATTTTCAATACTGAACGTTTCCTCTCGCATATGAGCATCTGGAAGCCCAAATTTGAAATTTGTTTTATTACCGATTTCATATTTCGTAAAACTTTAACGAATTTTTGATTGCAAACTCAAGGATTTCAAAGCGAGCAATAGCAACATTGTGCAGATAATCATTTTCATCTCCAGCGCGCGAGACTGTGTATCGAAAATTCTAAAGATAAATTATTTTAAAAACTTTTTTAAAATCATTTTGCGATATTGCTCTTGAACTGAATTTTATGGTGTAAGTGCGAAGAACATGATATTTAATAAATAAAGGCAATATACAAAATGTTAAAAAAATGTCCCTTTGGACGTAATTTAAAATCTGAGACCTTTTATTTTATTTTTTTTAAGTCCAAAGGGGTTTTGTTACTGAAGGACTATTGTTTTCGTTTCGGCACCAAATATTGCAGCCCTGTATTATATTTAAAGAAATTAAATAATGAAGAATGTGAATAAATGTATGCATGTTTCTCGCATTGTGATAAAACTATTCTTGCTCTAGCATTCTATTCTTGGCACACAGAAAGGGGCACAAATTCTTCAGTTATTCCCGGGGGGCTGAAAACCCTAGCTAAGCCACTGGTTCTATGAAATGTATGTCATACGGCTATATAAAAAATATTCTGTGCTAGTAAAGATAGCACTTCCAAAGGACATTGGTTTAATGAGAAAAATCTATTAATGAACTTGTCTCTATTTAGCATGCTAAATTGTAGCTGAGACAAGAACTTTGTCTGGAAAATGTTAAGACAATGTTTGAAATAATTTCCATCATATGAGTATTTTTTCAAAGCGTGGTACAGAAATTGTCAGAGCGGATTTTAATGCTATTATCTAAATAACGCGTAAAAAAAATAAAATGAAAATAAATCTATAGAAGTATTCTGATACGTATCAGCTATTAATTAGATTGAACATCACCCTTTCTTAAAAGATATGCTCTTGCGATATCCCCCATCATTACATATTTCTGGAAATTAGGCATGTAGATTCCGAGTACAAAATGCCTATTTCTTTAAAGGATTGCATTTAAGCTTTTTTACTTCCTTGTACGCATTAAAAAGGAAATATTGTAATCGCGAAAAATTTCGAGTATCATATTTAAACGAAAATATCCATTTTGACCGCTACAGAATGCAATTTAACGATGTTTTTGCGGGACATCTGAACGTAAAGACAGAAAAAATCACTCTTTTTCCCCAAAAAATTATAAAACTGGTTTAAAATAGATTCTGAACAGACTTTTTTCTTGCATACGTATGTATGTATGTATCTTACATAACTCAAAAAAGAGTAGCCTCAGAACGTCGAAATTTTTTATATAGGAATGCTATAACATGTAGATGTGCACCTCCTATTTTGGTTGCAATAGGTCTCACCAAAAGTATATAAATATGTGTATTATATGATATGATATTAATATATGATATTCACTCTGTTACTCGGCTCAGTGAGCTCAGTTTCTTTATTCTTATATGCTTGCAAATTGTTCTTCTTTTGCTTTAAAAATGATAGAATTACGTTGTTCTTATCTTCAGGTTAAGGTTTTTATGCCTTTAGTTAACCTGCATGTTATAATTGCAGAATTATCAACAATTTAAAAGTTCTTTAAATGCGGTTAAGCCTAATTATTTTGGCCATAGCGGCCATATTTGTTTACATTTGAAACTTAGCAGAAGAGTGGATTTGTTGCCAGTCTTTGCAGCAACAAAGATAACGCCTTCTTTTATTATTGCGAATTAAATCATGCTTAATCCACTCTGGAATTTATTCGAGGAAATAAGTGTTTAAGATTTACTTCGTAAATTTTAATATAAATATTTTGAGTTTCTATGTATTTTTGCCTTGTGCGAGTGAGATCTGAATGAACTGAATGAGAAATACTAAATCATCTATGCTTCTTTTTTGTTTGTTTGTTTGTTTGTTTGTTTAAATTCTTTTACACATCGTTTTAGATTTAGTATTTGAAGAGAACATGTAGCATCGATTAGATAATTCTTCAGATGATATATATAATTTTTGTGCATTTTAGTTTAAAAAATAAATGAGATGCAACGCTGTTAAGTGAGCCTAGCGCCATCGTGTCGCTATGGTAAACACATATGCTGAATTTTAAAAAGAGCATTTATTCTATTGTGGTTATGTGGAATTTTGAATTGCCAATGTGATTTTCATTTAAATCATATTTTGCATAAACTTAATGAATTCCCGGCTAAAAAACTCAGTGATTTAAAAGCAAAACGTTGCCCCTCTGGGAAGCATAAGATGCCTATGTTTCGGATTTAATAAAAACAAACTCGGCGATTTAAAAGAAGTATGCAATCGGCAAAACGTATGATATCATTTTTTTTCAAATTTATAAAAAATTAGCATTTTAAAAAACATGCGTTGCAGCTGCCTGATATAAATTATTTTTATCTTCCTCGAGGCATCTTTTATTGCTTTTCGGCAAAGCATAAGATATTTATTTTTTAATTGAATATGTCTGTTACTGATTAACAAAATAAACTATTTAAGCGCAATAAACACGGTTATTTATTATTATCAATTACTAGCTGCATCCTTGAAATTATATCAACTGGCCCCATTTAAAACAATTAATTTTTTTCCTTTTTTTATAGTAACTATTTCAGGCTGTTGAACGCACCAGCAGCTAGTATATAAAATTTCAATCTCTCGAAAATTCAGCCGCATGACCTGAACTCTAGGAAAAACAACTCCAATTTTTTTCCTTTCTTAATCTTTATACATCTGCACTTTTTATGGGCTACTGTAAAACTGTCACTGGTCGAAATCAATTTTGTTTCTTTTATTTTCTTTTATTTTTTAGCTAGAGACGACAAATCTTTATAAATCGTACTACTCAATCTTGCGGGTAACTGACTTTTAGCAGCCGAAATTTGAGGTAAAGTGTTCTTTCTTTAATATTGCTAGCGTAAAACACTTGCTAGCGTAAAAGAATTTTAATAAAAATGTGTGCGTAAGTTTTTATTATATATGTAGAGGAACTAAAGTTTAAATTATTTTCCTTTTTATTTAATTGTCCCATTTTAAGATTTTGTACTGATCTTTGCATCTTGAGTTAACTGCAACCGCAAAATGGAGTAGCGTTCTAAAGCGAAAATCTGAACAAAGAATTTCAATACTTTCCATTTATAGCGACGAAGAATTTCATTGAATTTAGTACATTATTATTATTTCTTTTAATGAACAGTCACAATGCTTTGATCTGAATTTGTTCTAATATAGCAGTTAGAAGTCAGATGAAAATCCTTCTACAAAAAATAATACAAAAAGTATATGCGGAATATTTGCGGTTATTTTTAAAAATAGTTGTTGTTCTTTTATTTTGGACTTCAACTAGCCAATACAAAACACTGCTTTACCTTACGCCAACAATGGGATAACACGAAGATGGTAAAATGGGACAGCACAAAAGGTAGTAAAGGAAGTAGTTTCAAATCTATTATAATATTTTTAAAGCATAATTTTATGGTACATAACCAATGATCGCAAACGCTTTAAAAATCCTTCAGTAGAAAGAACATATATTTGTAAGCAACATCATTTTTCCTAGGTAAGGAGTTCAGATGTTTCTTTAAAACAGAACTTCTTATTATTCTGTTTGTAGACAAGATATTTAAGAGATAAGGTGTAGCATTATTTATGGATACATTCACATTCGCTTTTCTAGTGACACATCTCACATCTTCAGTGTTGTTACAATAACTAAATGACTAAATTCACAATCATATAAAAGCAAGTCTTATATTGGCAAACTTCACAATCAATAGAACAAATTTTGTATTTTTATATAAACAGAACACTTAATCTTTATTATTTTTGTCTTTCGATGTGCGAAACTTTACATAAAAACGTAAGTTTGTGAAACAATTCTAAAAAGTAAAGCTATCAGGCGAAACTTTGCACTACGCAAATGCATATACACTTTTAACAGTCAAAGCAAATGTACATTATTTAAATACTTCGAACAAATAATTAACACATAAATCATATTTTGATGAAAATACTGAAATGTCCTCCAAAAATTAGCACTTCGGAAAAGATCGTGTTATATAGTGTAATAATAATACTTATAATAAGATTATATAATTTAATATAATAATGTTATTTATTATATATAATTATAATTAATTAACAGCTAATGCTCAATAATAAAAAATTTAATCTAGATAGTACATAATTACTACTATAATAAAAAATCTGATGTGTACACCACATGATTTCCTTGTACGGAATATTAAATTATACGCAATTTTTCCTGCCTTTCATTTAAACTTATTTCCTCGAACTTCTTTAGAGATATATTTCTCATATAATTAACTCAGTTCTCATTTCGCAATAAGGCAAAAATACATAAAAACTTAAAATATCTATATTAAAAATTGAAAGATATAGAAAAACATAAAACACCAAATACAGTTAAAACAATTAATTTTTTTTACAATTAAAATTACAGTTTCTGCGCAAAAACAAACAACTCGGTCGACGTACAAGAAGACATATTTTTTTTGCACAAAACTGAAAGTTTACTTTTAGTCTCACTCGGCAAAAAGACAGTGAAGACGTAGAAACTGTTAACTTAATTTGTTATGGGCGCTATGCTGAGTCAATATATGGCATAATTTAATAACTTACATGATAATTTCAGAATGGATTAAGCATGATTTATTTCTCAATAATAAAAGAAGACATTATCTTTGTTGTTGCGAAGCTTAGTTTAGATTGGCAACAAATCCACTATTCTACTAAGTTTCAAATGTAAACAAATATGGCCGAGATGTTAAACAAAAATTAGACTTAGCCGCACTTAAACAACTGTTAAATTGTTGACAATTCTATAATTATTGCATGCAGGTTAAATAAAGATGTAAAAACCTTAACTGGAAGACAAGAATAACATAGTTCAATCATTTTAAAGGAAAAAATGCACAATTTACAAACATATAAGAATAAAGAAACTGAGCTCACTGAGCCGAGTAACAGAGTGAGTAAAGGCATATGTATATATATATATATATTTTTTTAGTAAAATTCTAAAAGCTATCGCCTAAAAGTAAATTTGATACTGTAGTTCCAGAGTGTAAAAATATACTTTGAACAAATAATCAAATACTAAAATAGTAAAAGTAACTGCAAAAAAAAAACTAAATGTTGCAAATGAGGAAAAAAACACAACATCAAAAAAAAAGTTAAATATATGTATATATATATATATTTGGTGCACTCGATATTAACGAAAATAGGAGGTGCACATCTCCACGTTATAGCAGTCCTATATACAAAATTTCAACGTTCTGAGTCTACTCACTTTTGAGTTATGCGAGATACATACATACGTATGTGCGTACGTACGTACCTAAGCACAGACGCCACGAAAAAATCTGTTCAGAATCCATTTTAAATCAGTTTTATAATTTTAGGGGGGCCAAAAGGGTCCTCTATTCTGTCCTTACGTACAGATGTCACGCAAAAACATCGTTAAATTGCATTCAACAGCTGTCAAAATGGATATTTTCGTTGAAATATAATACCCGATTTTTTTCACGATTACAGTACTTCCTTTTTACTTCGTACAAGGAAGTAAAAAAAGCAAAGGTTTTGTTGAAAACTTAAACATAAACTGTAATTTAATTGGCATATTGTTTGAAAATTACAGTACAAGATCACACTCTAAAGCATCTCATTTTAAGGAATTCATAAACAAAATGAAAAAAAAACTGTGTTTTCGCGATTTGACTTCAGGCTATGATACATTTATTTTGTACAATTTTCTTTATTGGTAGATTTTGTATATTTTGAAAATTTTTCTCAGCTTTTTATTACGTTTAGTTTAAACACTACTTAAGTTTAAAAGATTTAACTTAAGCAATTACTACAATTAGCTTTACTTTGTTATAGATAAAAATTATTTTAACCACATTTTCCAATCAGTGTTTACAAGACCTTTCTCTCGTATTCAGTTCATGAATATTTTATGGTAATTTAAGACCTTACCACACTGGTTCTAGTATCAAGAAAGACCTTGCTCGTTATGAGCAGGTACTTGAATTCCTCACACTAATTGCCTATTTTATAGCTCTCTGAAGTTTTCCTGAAGTTTTTTAGCCTACAGCTTTGCTAACTATGACACACTGGCCACATGTTGCCCGTGACCCTACTTCTTGCGGCCTTTCTATAGCTTGCAATAAAAGCGTAGAGCAAACTTAGTTACGAACTTCACCTTCAGCGACCCAGTGTTGTGAAAGTTTTTTAAAAGAAATTTTTTGTTTAAGGAAGTGATCTAATTACGCAATAGATATTTGTGAAAGACGTTATTTAAAATTTTATTTCAAAGTTTCTAAACCGTAGTTAATTAAAAAAAACTTGCTCTTGATTACATATATAAATGAGAAATTTTTATCCAAATTATATCGCAGCAATTTCTTTCATAAATAAACTATATTTAAAAGATTACTCCAGTAAAAACTCAGTTATCCAATGTGCAACAAAAAGCTAATTCTGAGTAGAAATTTTTATTTATTTATTTATCTATATATATAAAGAAGAATGTCTGTGTATTTGTCCCCTAATAACTCAGTCACTGCTATAACTATCGTCACCAAACTTTCTACAATTCTTTTCTGGATTTTGGAAAAGGTTGACGTCCAAAAACGATTTCCAAAAATAAAAAAGTAACTAAAATTAAAATATTAATTAAAAACTAGGAAAAAACGACCATTTTCGCTCTCATTTTTCTGAGTGGCAACAGGCTCGCAAGCTGGAGATGACAATCCGCTTTATTTATTTCGAGAAGTGCTGCCACTATTCATTTTCAAATCGTAGAGTTTGTTAGTAAAAAAGTTTCAAGTTTTACGATGAAATAAAAATAGCATTGCCAAACATTAAATACATTATTCCCGATTCCAAAAATTCGTGGGAAGCCATTTCGGCTTCGTATGAATTTAATCAGCCGAGATATTAATTAAAAACTCCGAAAACATTAGTTTTTGCACTCATTTTTCAGAGTGGCAAAAGTCTCGCGCGTTGGAGATAAAAATTCCGAAAAGTGTTGCTACTGCTCGCTTTCAAATCGTAGACTTTGTTAATCAAAAATTTGCAAGTTTTACAAAATCCATATATATATAAAGAAGAATGTCGACTGTGTGTTTGTTTGTTTGTTTGTTTGTGTTATTGATTTCTGATTAATCATGATCAATCTTTTGCCACATTTCATTGACTGAAATTGAATATAAGTGAAATGTTGGATGGAACTTCAGCTTTTACGACCATTTGGTTAGAAAAAGGAAAATCATTAAAAACTGCGTGCCATGGTTGCTGATATAATGAGAGGGAATTAGTTTGTTTTTCTATCGAAATTTTTATGTAGGTTCCATATTGCATCAGACTGAAAAATGTATGTCTATGAATTGTATTTTTTGCATCGTTATTAGAGAAGGATTACAGCGGTATCGTTCTCTATATTGTTAGATGCATTATTCTCAATCTAACTTAACTGCCATTGGGTACTTCCGCTAGTTTATTATAATTTTGCAAATTATTTTTCTGCATTTTGCAAATTACTCATTAACACTTCCTTCAGTGCAAATAATATTACATTCCTCTATCACAATTTTAATATGTTCATTTTGCATCACAATAACTCTACCTTTATTTTCAAATGAAATAATTTTACTATTGTAGACATTAACAGATAAAACTGCATTTTGGTTGAATGTGCGATAATTATATCTGCCTGATTTGGAGGCAAGTTTGAAATAAAATGTTGTCTTTTTGCTTTACTATTATAACTGACATTCTATAGTTACGTATTGTCCGATGTTCGTGGTTATCCTACTATATTTCAGTACAATATACGTAAGACAATTTAGACCTTCCTGCACTAAATACTTTCTAGCATTTTAAAATACTTATAAATTAAAATTTGCCTGATTTTGAGAATTCACTTGAATAATGTTCAAAGACTTTTTAATAATTTGTAATGATAAGTCAGTTTAAACAAGTATTAGCCTTTGGAAATGAAGCAAATTACAAACGACAGAACAATGGTTCATTTTCTCCTCAAATGGACATGCCAGTTTTAAAAAAAATTCCCTGAAAGTAGAAAAATAAGTCAAAAGTCATGTTTTTAACCTTTCATGAGATACAGGAAATTTGCTTACATTAAAAACACAAGTTCAAATATATTATTATATAAAATAAAATTAAGAAAAATGTGATATGTATTACAAATTTCTATTTACAAATTATTTTAAGCAGATTATGTTTATACACAAGTTTTGTCTGAAATATTTTTCAAGCTCAAAATTTCAATAACAAATTGCAAGTTCGTTTTGATTAAAATACTCATAGTTATACCAGAAAAAAACTAAATCTGATGTAACTATGAGTATTTTAACCATCCGAACTATAAATGATTAATTATGTCTTAAACATAATTCAGTAGTCTAAAAGCTTTATGTTTCTCTGATTTAGTAAAACTCATTATCGGATTTTAAATGCTTTGAGAAAATTATGCCTTTTATTTTAGTAGTTTCAAAGAGAAAACAAAAATTAGGTAAGAAAAGTTAACCTTATTTTTCTAGAAAGTCCTGTGTTAAGAGTTTTTAGCTGACTTTATCTGGATTTTGTCTTATTTAATATTTTTAAAATATTTTTAGCATACCAAATATTATTCTTTAAAAACAGCGGTTGGCATACAGTACGCTACCTTATCACTCAATAGCATTTTAACATTCATTATGATAAATATTAGAAGAAAAAATAATATTTATATACAGCGTCTCACAAAAGTGTTCGCACACTTTAAAAATTTACAGAAAATGCGCTGTAACCAGGAACTGAATTCGAATATAAAACCCAATATTTTTTCATATTATTTCCATGCAATATTGAATCAAACCAAACTTTTTTATTTTTAATATTGACTTATTTTCTTTTTCTAAAATTGAAAATGTAAGGAGGTATAGATAAAGCACGCCGAAACATTTTCGTAAAATTTCATAAATAAAATTATCCTCTTTTATTTTTGTATTTTGGTGGCGTTTAAATGTTTTGGCTTTATGTTTTGCTTGCTTACGTTTTTATATTTTATTTAATGTTTAAAAATGTCTCGTAGGCGTAAGGAAGTAACGAATAGCATTCGAAAATTGATAATTTTTTATCATTAGGATGGAAATTTGATTTAAATTATGCTAAATTAGTAAATTTAACCCATTCTACGATGCAGTATGTGACAAAATGATCTGAAAATGAAAATCGGATCCAGAAAAAAAGTAAGAATAGGTTGTCCGGCAAAGAGGATTCGACATAACTGAACGTGATCCGAGATTCATGGTTAGAAAATCTATGAAAATCCACTTTTGAGTGTTCTAAAGATTTCTAAAGAATTTGCTGAAACATTTTCTACTTAAGTAAGTAGAAAAAGTTTTCTTAGTTTAAAAGTAAGGAATTTCATTTAAAACTGTTTGTCAAGTCCTCAGATGAGCTGGATTATATAGATACTCTGCTCGAAGAAAATTTTTTGGAAGTGCAAAAAATAGAAAGCTTAGGCTTTTCTTCTCAAATTCAATGGTAAATAAGCCCGAAGGTTATTTGAATTTTGTCTTATCTGCAGGTAATAGCAAATTTAACATTTTTAATTACGATGGCTTATAATTGTATGGAGAAACAAAAATGGGGAGCTTAATCCGAAGACCTTGGTTGAAAAAGCAAAGCATAGTGGTGGAGGTGTTCTAGTGTGAGGGCGCATGTCAGCATCAGGATTAAATAATTAAATATTTATTGATGGCAGCCATGATCTTTATTTAAATATTTCAAAAGATAATTTAAAATTTTCCGCCTAAAATTTGAATACAAAAACCAATTTTACTTTTAACAGGACAGCAATTTTAAGCACACGGCCCTCAACGTTCACCTTTTGGGAATTTATAACTGTCTACAAGTTCTGAAAATACCACCTCAGTAACCAGAATTAAACCCAACAGAACAGATTTGGAGAGAACTAGAGGTTAGAGTAAATCAAAAACCGAACTAAAAGCAGTAAATGATGGAAGAAGGGAGGAACATTGATGCAGATGTTACAAAAAAAAGTGGTTACTCTGTTCCCAGACGTTTGAAAGCTGTCATAAATACTGTAGTATATACTATAAAATACTAACTGAGAGAAATTCTACAATATTTACTAATATATGCAGATTTCTTTAAAGGGTAGTAAGGTTTTTATGAGGTAACTTTTCTGTTACTTTCTGATTATTGATTTTCCAAAAAAAGGTTTAATATGTTCATAAAATAATTAATGTAGTTTTTCTAAGAGAAATTTATAGATATTATTAAAAAAGTTTCATTCTAAAATATTAATTTTTAGTCATAAATAGAGCAATATTTCACTGAAACTCGTAAGCGTAAGAACATCTCTGTGAGTCACAGTATATATAATTATTTTAAAAGTAAGGAATTAAGGATTTAAAGTACAGTAAAATATAAAAAATATAATAAAATCAAGCTCTTAAGCTTCTTAAGACTGAAATTTTATTTGTACTAAATATAAAATTGTAATATAAAGACTACACTATGCTGGAAATTTCAGAAACACTTTAACTGTAAATTTAGATTCAGAAAATAGTGTGTAATTAATAACGCATTTTAACTAGGTATTAAGCATTTTGAATTAGTTAAAAAACTACTCCGGGGAAAGTTTTTAAAAAATTTGCATAAACTTATGAAAGTCTGCAAATAAAATAAATTGCAAAATCCTTTGCAATTTTTTTAACATTGTGCAAAGGACTTTGAGATTAATTTTATTTCCTTTTTTGCATTCATATAGTCAAAAAATAATGTTCAGTTTTAGTGTTTTGAATAATTACACCCTGATGAGTCTATCTGAAGCATTAAAATATGAATAATTAATACGCAGATTTCAAAAGTTTATTAAAAAATTTAAAAACAAACTTGGAAAATGTTTTTCCAGAGTAATCTTTAACTAATTCAAAATACTTAACACTTGGTTAAAAGTGCTTTATTGCTAATATGTTGTTTTCTTAATCTAAACTTACTGTTAAAATGTTTCTTAAATTTCCAGCATAACATAATTTCTATATTCAAATTTTATATTCGATAAATATATATATATATCCTTTAAGTTACATTTTCATTAAAAAAATAGTGTCTTATTTTTACGCCTGAGAAACCAGTTTTGTGTAATTTTGCCTTAACTTGTAACAAAGAAAACTTTAACTAAAATTATATACAACCAGTTTCCAGTCTTTAACGCTACACAAAAAAAAGAAGCTGTAAACATAGAACATTACATTTCTGAGTGGCAGTAGCTGCATAATTTTTTTAAAGTAAAGTGTTTTAACTGTTTTCAAAGCAGTGATACACTGATGGGCGTGAGCTGGGAAGTGATGTGTGAATTCTCGACTACCTTCACAGGTATTTGTTTTAGGTGAAAAACCACAGCAAGTCTCTTTCAATTAAGGGCTTTAAAGAAACAATCGCCTGACAGAGTTCAAGAACAACACAGCCGTAACGATTTCTTTTAACATTTTAGAAAGATTTTGTAAAAACTCTGAATGTCCTTTCTAAATTTTTTGTTTCGTTTTTTGTGACTTATTACAGTTATTATTACGCAAAATTTGCTTCTAATTTTTCTTTTTGTATAAATTGAGCAAATTTTTAAAAATACTATTTATATGTGAAGGCTGGAAGGCAAAGATAAAAAAGAAATTTTAATATTTTTCCTTAAGGCAATTGGTTATTATTTATACGATCATTCTTTATATTTTTACAAAAAAATTAAAATATTTGCTTTAATATGTCACAATACGTAATGCAATAAAATTTAAAATTGAAAAAAAAAAAGTATCTTAGAAGAAAAATTGTAATGTTTTTTCACCGCAAACTAAAAGTTACAATTACAATTAGAAAACATTTTGTGGTTTCTATTAAATTTATTTAAGAACTATGTCATATCGAATCATCAACAGTTGTAGTAATTCTTATTTATGAGAGATATTTTGAAAATGTTTTCCTACCGCAATATTTGGATTCTCTTTACATTTTATGTAAAAAATTCAGACAAATCTTTAAAAATGTTAAAATGATTCATCTCAAAACAGCAATTCATTTCTTTTGTAGAGTCATTAGATTTTTTTGAACAAGGAAATCGAAGAAATCCGCAATGCCTTTGCCGGAACTCGAACCTCTCGAATGCGTGTCGAGTGTGCTACCATTACGCTACGAGGGCATGCAAAAAGGAAGGAGAAAATACCTTGTACTTTAAATAATTATAAACGTTTACTGTTGTTGTTAACCATGTGGTGGGCAAGAAATTAAAGAGATTTATCTCATTATTCGTATTCTAATGGTATTCCTATGTGTTCTGAACAGTCAACACACCCGTCTACCACTTTGGAGGTCCTTCAGTCGACTTGATCACTTCGAGCTGAAGAAGATCAGACTTTTCCTGATTTTAAATATCTAATATTGTTTCATATTCTCTGTTGACATCTGAACTAAAATTGTAGATAATACATCATAACCAAACTTGGCGTGATAGATGAAGGTTCATTAAGATTTTCTCAAGTTGTCATTAAGCGGAAAAGGAATTAAAGATACCTTACCACACCTTTATCAATGCATTGTTTAACATACTACAAAGCAAGTTATTCTGAAATCTAGTTTTCTGCTTCAGAGGAGAGCTCAATTTATTTTCAGTTGTTCCAGATTTTTATACTCCAAATGTTTAGGTATCTCGCGCTCGAAGTAAAGAGTAGATGACAATTCGTCATGAGCTTGGTTTGTTCGATAGTGAAGAATCTAAGAAATTAAGATATTCTTCAGTTTACAGGCTTAGCATATCAAGTCAGTTGTTCGAGACCCCATGCTTAAACTTTTTTCAACCATTTAATTTCGCTTTGCGTAAAACAATCAATAATTTACATCATCTTCTTACCATTTTGCTATAATATAATGGCACGTATTCTCATCAAAATTGAAAATTCCTTTTTGTTTTCTCTTTCAGACAGAAATATAATTAGCATAAATAATAATCATTAATAACTCATACTAATTATCTTTCATAGTTTATGCAGTTTTTATTTCTTTATAAAAAGAATGCATGAGCGAAAAGACGAGGAAGAATATAATTCATTTCAAATTTATGGGTAAACAGGAATTTTAGAGAAGTAAGATCAGTATTTTTTAGAATAATTAAGTTTATTTCGGAACAGGAGACCCGAACAATCAACAATGCTTTCTTCGGGGTCCGAATTCTTAGCCTCCCGACTGCTAGCCGGACGCGTCTCCAATGACACCACTAACGCACACGGTATGAAGAAAGAAAATACCTTACTTCCTTCCACACTTAAACGGAAACTGGGGACGAGAGGATCTAACCGCCAAATGCAGCTAGTGATTGATTATCTTAACCGCATTTTAGCTAGCCTGCCACTTGTAATCTTCTTTTGTTTTAATGGCTTGATGCATAATATCATGTAAGCCGTCTAGTTAGCGGTGTCCAAAAAGGGAGGGGAGAGGTTTCTTGGTTTATTTCGAAGTAGGAAACATGAAACATCAACAATGATTTGTTGGGACTAGCATCATAAAAAAGAAATATTACAAAGAAAAAGGAACATTACAAGTTTTACATTTAAAGAAATATTACAAGGATTTAAAGAAACATTACAAGTTTTACATCAGCACACGTATTATTTACTTCACTATATTTCCTGAACAAATGAATTTGATGTTTACTAGTTAAAGTACTATGAATAATAACTGACGGTAGGCCTTTCCAAAAATTATCATCATTCAATTCATTTTGTACTATTAATTTAAATTACATTTTAGATAAATTTTTAGATATGAAAATTTCTCATTACTTTAATTGTTTTAGATCTCAGGGGAAATTACTATAAGAAACTCACACACATTAGTACCACTACTTTAAATTATAAATCGCTCCGATCTAATAAACATTAAAACAAGCGTTATATTCCAGAATTTCTTTAAAAAAAATGTAGATGGGAAAAAAGGGCCTTAAATATATAAGCAGGACTGTAAGTGGTTAATTCGTTTTAATGCCATTTGCTACATCTGTATGCTATATATCAATTCCAAATATCACACACTCAGCCCAAATACGAAAGGCAGTCTCAAAGGAAATCTCTTAAAGATTTATTCATCTTTAAGTTAACTGTATCTAAAGGTCACAGCTCTATACCCCACATTACCATGATGGTGCAAAATTTCGTTTATGTATCTAAAAAAACTCTTTCCTTTAATATTAGCTACATTTAGCTTTGAAATATTGATTCATTAACAATAAATCTAATGTTTAAGTCAAAACCAGGAATTTCTCATAACTCTTTATTTATTCAAAAATTCTATAAAATTTCTAACTCTTCATTGCCATTTTCAATATTTACTATGCACCATCTTGATTCCACTTCAAAATTTTATTTTCATCTGCGTTTTTTAAGCATTTATTTTAGTTTTGCTTATTAATTGTTTATTTCTGAGTATTACTACCCCTTTATATCAACAAGAAAAATTATAAAATCCAACTTATAATCAACAGAGTATGGTCCCTAGAGGAAACAGAAAATAATAATCCTTGAACTTGGAACTTGGTTTTTTTAAAATATAATTTGATAGAAGTGAATCTGACTCTTTTCAAATAAGAAAACTTAAGAACTATTACCCCGTCAAGCGAGGTGATGAGAGAGTTACTAGGCATGAACACTTAAAAATACTTAGGAGGGATTACATGGTATTAAATAACGTGACCTAAATAATCCCTTTTTAAAGCTGTAATTTACTTCTTTGTTATAGTCTGCCTTAAGTTCCAGTTTTAATGCCAGACTTTCATTAAAAGTGTGGAAAAAGAACAATTTGGAATGAACTAACGAAAGGTTAAGTTAAGAGAAAAAATTCCTGTATCACAGTAAAAGCAAATTTTAATTTACGTGTACATGAACTACGATGATATGAACAAAGTTACATTTATATTCGTATGTACATGATACTCCAAAAGACTTTAAAAATTTATCGTTACGGAAGTTTAAGAGCGGTAATTGCTAAATCATGAGAAACTGTGGTTGACCTGTCTTAAAATTTCTCAGAGTTCCATTTCAGGACATCTTTTCCTTGTTTGTGTCCGTAATCTGAATATAGCATTAGCGATCCTAATTTGCAACTCTATAATCTGAATATAGCGCTGGAGAACCTGATTTGATCCAACGTTATAAACAAGAAGCAAGCCATGTCCTTAATTTTATTTTTAGAAACTTTATATTCGCTTTTTGCTCGAATGGGAAAGTCTCGACCTTTTTTTTACCAAATAAATCACAGGGTCGCGAAAGTTAGCGTGCAAGACAGAGACAACTATCAGTAATATTCGCTCGATACTAGTCTTGGCTGACAGCCCATGAGACGACAGCAGTTCCGCTCTTTTACTTTTGTATACTAACATCTGCTTTACTTGAAAAACAAAACTGGATTAACTGAATTCGAATGCGAGAACGTTTAGCCTTTGAAAATTAAAGACATAGATCAATTTGTGATACTTACTATTAATTTTCAACAACTAATTCTTCTTCCAGGCTTTTGAGCAAAATAACAAGTAAGCTTGTTTTATAATTACGGCAAAGCATTTCAAAGGCAACAGCGAATATTTTCATTGACGTGAGAAAAAATTGAATTATATTAATGACAAAAAGGAGAAAATCGTGATAATCAACAAACAGTAGGCCTTCTTATTAGAAGGAAGTGAGTTCAGAAAGAAAATGTCTCAGCTCTATTCACGAACAGTGAGCCTAATTAGTAGATTATTGCAAATGCAATGCCGTTTTTTCTTTCTAAACGTAGCCCTGTCATTTTTACACCGCTTATATTTTTTATACATTACATATTTGTAGTTTGAGGCAAAACAAGGATAATTCTCTTGTCTCGCTTGTCTAAAGAGGAATTTTAAAATTTAAAAGTACTCCTCATTTTAAGAAATACAAGTCCAGAAAATGTCGTAAAACTGTTGCTTCAATAACCCTTTGTACAAGTTTTTGGTTGCCTGGTAAGTCAGATAAGGAACTTGTCTCGCCAGGATTCGAACCGTGGAAGATCAACACTGCCGTTTCCCTGCATCGGTTTCAGTTTTTCAACTTCCTGCCTGTTTGGAGATAGAAAAACGCCGAGGACGTTGCTTGATAGGTGGATGACTTACTGTGTCGACCGGCCTTGTGTCACGTTCATGTTACCAACATCACTAGATGAATTTTGAAATGTATCTTTAAATTCTTCCATTAAACACTTACAGATTCAATTTGTTGAGCATTTAGTTCTGTGCTTTCAGTTAAATCTCTTAATTCGGCTAGACTGCGCTTTTGATCGATGGATCTTTACACGTGATTTGTCACAGGAAAAATGAAGCTATGTTCTTTCTTTCGTAAAATTACGTAGTCTGTCAATTATTGTTTGCAAACATGACAGGCACATTTCCTTTTATTAAATCTACTAGATCAAACATCATTAAATGTCCTTTCACATGTATTTTAGCGGGAAATGGGAATCAGACACAAAGCTATGTTAAAGAACTTTAAAAACTCAAAGCATGCTGCGGCATATAAGCTTGAAGGTTTGACTTGTCATCTTGCTTCTACCAGTACTACGCGGGATGCCTGAAGCCAGTTATGTGTCTCACACATAGCTTACACCAACTCCTCAGACTGGACTAATCGAATCTTATTTTTGGAGGTAGTATCTCCTAGCTGGACAAGTAGAACCACCAGGCTTAATGTTTTTATCTCTCAGTGTCGAGACAGCAAGAGTACAGATCTGTGCCAGTACAATGAACGACTGCCGAGAAGGAGCACTTTTAGAAGGGATAGTGATATTATCGTGAACAATTATCCTGTAGCAACACACTTCCTTTCTAAACCATTCTACACAGCCGTATTCTTCATTATAAATGTCAGTTCATTGTTTTTTACATCTAAATAAAATCCTTATTTTTGTATAAAGTCTGAGGATGCATAGATCTACTATATCGCTCACAATACATGAGTGTTCTTATTCAATTTTCGGTCCCCTGACATTTTTATAGCTTGTAGAATTATAGATGGAGGTATATACAAAAATCTGTCCATTTGCCGGGCATGTCTATAATCACGCAGCAAGGAGTTCGAGTTATTTCTCTTCCAGCACAAAGACCAGGATTTCCATTATGAAGCGACAATATTTGTACAACACCAACAACTGAATTTTTTTAAGTCACTAATTTCTGCTTTTTCGTAAAATGCGCTGATGTAATATGAAATCCTAATACCCAGAAAGAGTTGTGTTAGATTAATAAAATTTGCGAAACGTGTTTGAGCATCTGAAAGCTAACACCTGCTCAAATTTCGCGTTAGACAAATGAGTGTGGTGCTACTATGAACATACAAATCACTTTTGCTTTAAATAAGGGATGACGACTTCTTGTGCTTTATTTATCTTCTGGATTGGGCATCGATAGCGATATTTGAGTCAAGAATGCCTTTAAGAAGATGAAGCAGTCAGTATCAGCAGCTTACTGAGTTTGAACGCGATCGTGTAATAATGCTACGGGAAGGTGGATTTTCTTTCTGTGATACTTCAGAAAGACTTGACAAGGATGTATCCACTGTACCCTTCTCAGCACTGTACATGTTGGCAGCAGTGGTTATGGAAAGGTACTTTCTCAAAAAGGCACGGGTCGGGTCGCACCAGTGCTACCACTCAAATGGAAGATCATCTTATTCGTCGCAGATCTGCTGCGCATCGCACTGCATGTGCAGTATACACCAGGTAAGTGCTCGGAACAGAAGCACTCTCTTTATTTCCCCTTGATGGCAAACTTGTATGTCAGACTAGTGATGGCAGTTGTTGTGCTGCAATTTTTGAACAATACTTCAGGAGGTATTTTGCAACAGGATAATGCTCGTCCCCGTACCGCTACTATTACCCAACTTGCTCTACAGAGTATCAACATATTACTTTGGTTGCGAGATCCCCCCGTTATTTCTCCCATCGAGCACGTATGGAGCATGATTATACGACAAATCTAAAGTTATTCACAACCAACACGGATCGTTGCTGATTTGACTGACCAAATACAGCAAGCATGAAAGTCCATCCCACAAAAGGACATACGACAGAATACGTGCATGTCTGCATGTTTGCACTCAACAATGAGGCGACTTCAACATTTATTTATGTAGCATTTATTTCCCATTTTAAATGGTTCTTCTTGCTCATACTTTTACCTATAACTCTGAAACATTGATCAAATAAATATGTTACGTAGACAAATGATTTGCCTGCATTTCATTCCCCTAAACCAGTGTTACTTAAACTATGGATCGCGATCCCAAATGGAGTCGCAAATCGAAATTTTGGGGTCACAAAAATTCAGATTGATATTGAATTTAAAGAAACTCTATTTATAAGACTTTTAAAGAGATTACGTTAATTGACATAAATGAGAATAGGTTTATAAAGACATTACATTAATTGATATTAATGAGATTAATTACCTGTTATATAAAGTGCAAAAAGAATTTGTAAAGCTGTCTAGCGATTCAAACCTAAAACTTGAGTTTTCGCAAAAATCCTTGATGAATTCTGGATCGGAGTTAGAACTAGATTTGTCATTGTTTCTGAAATGGCATTAAATGTTCTCCTCTCATTCAGCAGCACATATTTTAAAACTACTTTTTTAGCTTTAACACTAATTAAAACCAATATCGTTCAATGTTGAAACATGTCGAAGATGCTTATGTTCAACAGTGTCAAATATCTCACCAACATTTACTTTGTTTCAGAAAACGGCCACATTTCTCATTAGAATTTTCTTTTATTTTTGTTTACTTAAAATAAACCCTAAAATACTTCTTTTTATATGTATATTGTTTACCAAAGAAGTAAATTATTTACGGGAAGATATTTATATTTATATATTTATTTCAAATTTAATATCTGAGGCCACGAAAAAAATCTCAGTGATAAAAATGGGTCACGGTTGAAAAAGGTTTAAGAAGCCCTGCTCTAAACTGATTTCTTCTTGCGGTTGGTATTTCGTTTTCCATCAGTGTAGTTATTTAGTCCTTTGCACTCTATCGAATGAATAATTAAGATTGTTTTCCCCATGTGTGACATGAATATGAACCAGTTTTTCTTAGGAAGTCCTCCATGAATATATCCATTTCCCTCAGGCAAATAGTCCTCATGTGCTTTGCCATATTCAAATAATCTAATATTAGTCTTTCATGCACAGGACATTACCTTCGTAAATGTTCTTCACTGCAGCATTTTAATCCATTGTTACTGCTCCTTTGAATTCTTCTTTGCTTCCAGTGTTTTTGTCAGTTCCGCCACCCTTCTCAGCACTGACTTTTTGTGTTATTGCTACCCTTCACGCCATGAATATCTCTTCTGCTGGCTTCCTGTGCAGCCTCTGCTTTCGAGGTACACAAGATATTA
>KK113104.1:174305-200582 GCA_000611955.2 Stegodyphus mimosarum | reverse complement strand
GTAAAAAGCAATTTAAAGTAAAAAATTATAGAAATAAGTTTAAAAGAAATTATAAATAATTTATAAGAAAATCTGAAAGGTTAGAGATTTTAAATTACGTCCAAAGGGGCGTTTTTTTTAACATTTTGTGCGTTACTTTTATTTATTAAATATCATGTTCTTCGCACTTAAACCATGAAATTCACTTCAAGAGCAATCTCGCAAAATAATTTTAGATTGAGCATATCTTTAGAGCTTCCGATACACAGTCTCACGCGCTGGAGATAAAAATGGTTTTTTCTGTACAACGTTGCCATGGTTCGCCTTGAAACCCTCGAGTTTGTTAATCAAAAATTCGTTAAAGTTTTACAAAATATGAAATCCATAATAAAACAAATTCCAAATTTCAAATTTGGGCTTCCAGATGCCCATATTCGTAGCAGGATTACGTCATTCAAAATTCGATGGCTCTAGGTACCGTCGTTTTATCACAATGCGGGAAACATACATACATTTATGCACATTCTTCATTATTTAATTTCTTTAAATATAATACAGGGCTGCGATATTTGGCGCAACAGTTTGAAAAGTGAATCGACATTTAATGTTTCCGATGCAAAATCGCAAAACGAAAACAATGGGGAAAACAATGGGTTCAGGGGCAAAGCCCCTTTGGAGTTAAAAAAAATATATCGAAATTCTGTTGAGAGCGGCGGAAAAGAATAATAATAGAAGAACATGCACTTAGTTTTATTATTTGAACCCTGATTTTTTAACGTATTACGGCTACAAATATTATTTCTTTCAATGTTCGACATGTCTGCAAATTTCATTTTATCATTATTCCCTTTCGAAGCTGAACATCTGTGGAAGGAGATTTGTATCTTATCGCCCAGACTCGCTTCAGATACGTAGAAAAAATCTCAGGAAAATTCTAGAGTAGGCAAAGTTCGCGAGAAGATTAAAAAGTTGAAACCCCCATCACTGTCAACCCGATGCCGAAAGGCAGCACTTAGATCAAAACTTGTCAATAACGGAAATGCTCGCGCAGTGTCACGACCAACTGAAGATAATATCTCCTAAATTCACGAATGTCACGGCAGTAGCCATCAGATAACCAGACATCCAGGCATTTTCATAGAAGTACGTTTGATATAGCATTTAATTTTCCTCCTCAATTAGGAAGGGAAAAGGCAAGTGTAACATCTATGTGTATATCAAGTGTAACGTGTAGCAAAAATGATAATAAATCATCGGTAGATGATCATGCACATTATGGCAAAAATTTCTAGAAAACAAAAAATCCAGGTTGGGATAGAAAATTCTTTCTATACCTACTTCCGACGTAGAAAATGTGAGTGTGTCTCAAATTTCTTTATAAAAGGAAATTTAATTGCTGTAATATAACTTTAAATTATTCTATCAGTTAACAAAACTGGTTTGTCCTTATGGCACGAATAAGCCACTAGCGAGATAATCACATAACAAGTGTGACAATAAATTTAATGCAATATGTAATAGCAAATCATCCTCAAAAAAAGTCTCATAGACTACCTGGCAAAATCTAAAAATGATCTAAAATCTGGAATTAAAGAAAAACAGCTGTCAGCACAGATCTAGTGGCTGAGTGGTGGTAATGAACTTAATATTTTCTAGTCCCCTCTTCAAGTGCCCTGTTTACCAGTAACCGGTACAAAATACCAAGCAAATATAAATTGGTGCTCTATGCATAAGTGAAGCGCACATGTTTTTCAATCAACACATAAATTTCCAAATCTACACACTGATTTGTATTCCTCAGCGTCAGTTTCAGTAATAACCGTAAATACACTGGTGTGCAAAAATTAAAGACGAGACGGTTTTTCAATATAACTTTGTACAAAAGCTTTCCAAATTAACACATTTAATACTGTAAGATCCCCAATACGTAAGGACATGAGTAATGTAAGCAACACTTACTAAAAGAGAAATCAGAGGGATAAAAAGAAGCTTTATTGAAAAAGTAGCATGGAGCGCAATGCGACTGAAGGCCGAAACATCCCTGTGATGGGTGTCCAGCAAGAAACATCCGGTCCTTAATAGGGGATATGATCTCCCCTGACTGCTAGGTAGGTTTCACATCATTTGTGCATGCTGGATATGTGGTTGTTAATGAGCTGTTGAGACACTGCTGCTCGTTCCTCTTGTAGCACCAATCGCAGTTTCGGAATCGTTACTGGCGATAAGCTACGTGCTGCCACGGGTCTCCCTAGTAAGTTCCGTACATGCTTGACGGGATTTAGATCCAGAGACCTTGCCGACCAATCCATGTGTTCAATATCTTCACTCTCCAACAGCTCTTCGACAGTAACTGTGCGATGAGGTGGAGCGTTGTCGTCCATGAAGAGGAACTGAGGACCCATAGCCCTTGTGAAAAGACGCATGTAAGGAAGAAGAACCTCGTTACAATAGCAGTCCCAGGTGACGAACCTCCTTGGGAGATATGAAGGTCGGTCCGGCTACCAAGCATTATGTCTGCTCGAACGAGAACTCCGCGACCTCCAAAACAGTCCCTTTTGATGATGTTGAAGGGGTTATTGCGTGTTCCCCGCTCTGTCCAGATGTGTATGTGTCTAGAATCGCAACTCAGACTAAATCTGCTCTCATCTGTAAAGAGTACTCGTCCCCATTCATTGTCTCTCCAATTCCGGTGTTCCCGGCACCACAGAGAACGCCTTCTCCGATGGGCAGGCGTTAGAGGTACACACCGTACAGGGCGTCGTGCAAACAGACCACCACCGTGCAGTCTTCTGGCCACGGTAAAACGCGATATCGGTCGTCCAGTCGCCTGTGTCGTGTGTCTAGCGATTTCTCCCGCTGTCTGCCGCCTGTTTCTTCTGGCCTGTAAGGCAATATACCGGTCATCTGCGGGTGTGGTTCCTCGTGGACGACCACTACTAAACCCCCGGATAGCTGTTCCTGTAGTTTGAAATTGTCTCCAAAGTCGTGAAACGATGCTGTGAGCAATTCCGAACTCTGCAGCCACATTTGTCACACTGCGGCCTTCCTCCAACTTCCCAATGATTCGACCTCGGGTAAAAGCATCCAGATGTCGTCTAACAGATTGATTATTCGCCATTTCTCGCTGAGGCAGCAACTCGGTGTGATTTTAACTGCTATACGGCGTGCAATCTCTTTGCCAGAAATACTGATCTTACACAGACAACATGCTTTATACTACTCAGACACTCCCCCATTACGTCTACCTGCATATCTGCGCATGTGCTACCGTACATCACCTTACTTAATCTCCTGATTGGTCTTTCTGTCCGCTCTGCCTCTTCGTTTAGCTGATATGCTAATTTTTCGATTTCGTCCTTAATTTTTGCACACCAGTGTAAGTGAATAACATAAATGACTTCTATGAATGTGACAAGCAAATATTACACAGGAACTCTGCAAATATGTGAAGAGCACATATGACGTACACTGCGATAAAAAAGAAGGGACCATTCTACTGGGCCGATTGACGAAATTCAAATTGCGTTTTTCATGTCTCGAAAGCGCGACACGGGATACATGTTAGATTTACATATAGCATTCTTCTAATATAGTTATTTTGACGCAATCGGACTTTTTCTGAAATGGCATGCCAATTTTTTCCATATTTTCGATTCTACGACTCAAATTATGCCTAAATATTAAATTTTATAAAATTTGGTGAGAAAATTTAGACAGAAATTTTAAAATTTATTTTCGCGAATTTTTCAGTTTGCCCCAAAAAATAATTCACTTGGCAAAATTCTTAATTTATGACAACCTACTTACTTTCTTTTTTTTTCATTGATGCACGAGCGGAAAAAAGGTCTATCGTTCACTCTTTCAAATAATTTTAGGAAAGTACGTAAACCATCTTTTCATTATTACCGCTTATAATAAATAAGCCAAATTTAAAAAAGCGCCGCTATGTAAATTCACTTACTATATATTAGAACATTTTCAATAAAAAACTCTAATTTTTTGCAGATGTACCTAGAAATACATCTACTTTTAAATAATGTTAAAAATTTTATAGGTTACAATAAAATATTTTTCGAAAAATTTATAAAAAATATTTTAAAATACAAATTTAGAAAATAAATCATAAAAATGGGCGAATTATATTTGGATTAAACCTAAACTTCTAATTCTGGAAGAAGAAATCAAGTAAGTTTAATAAAAAAAATATATTAAGAAATATATATCGAATTCAATTAACACTGAACAGCTAAAATTTGGAGAGCTAATTTTTTAAAAACCACTCCTGCGACTTTTACAAAACTTGTCAGTTTGGCATAATTTGAGTCGTAGAATCGAAATATGGAAAAAAATTGGCGTGTCGTATGAGAAAAAGTCCGCTTTTATGTCAAAATACCTAGATTAGGACAATGCTATATATAAATCTAATACATATCCTAAGTCGCACTTTCGAGACATGAGAAACGCAATTTGAATATCGTCAATCGGCTGAGTAGAGCAGGAGATATAGAACTATCCCATTTTTTTGCGCAGTGTACATTAATGTATAAAGTTGATATTGTTCAGTATAATGCATCTGAATAACTTCTTATATCCAAATTACCACTGAGTTCTAGAGTAAACATTCTCTACAATCTCAAAATCACAATGCATAATACACTGCTAAAATCTTCATTCAGAACAGTCAAAGTTTTGACAGGGTCTCTTTAATAACATCAGGTCACAAAATACCCATCTTCCGAAGTAACTTTATACATTCCACTACAAATTTTGCTGTTCCATAGAGATTTATCGCTAGGCCTAGCGACAATAGAATGCTCCACCAACTGAGTACAATTGCTGATAGTCATCTAACAGGCGGTACAGCAACTCTGCTGGTGATAAATAAGTAAGTAAGCATTCCTATTGCAGTCCATTTCTTTTACAATTCATAACAGAAACAATATCATGATCACAGCCTTGAAATATCTTCTTCGGTAAAATTCCAAATAGTAAAAAAGAAAACATGTTTCTAAGAGCCGGCGAAAGGATCTTAATTTTTTTCAGCCACAGTACACTGCCGTCCTAGATCGAGCCATGCGGAATTTAATATCATCTCTGTGGGAAATTTTATGAAGAAAAAAGGTTATAAGGTATTTTCACCCTCCTATCTGCATGCCTTCGTGGTGCAATGGTAGCACACTCGGTGCGTATTAGAGAGGTCCCGTTTCGAGTCCCGGCGAAGGCACTGCTCATTTTCCGTGTTTCCTGCTTCAAAAATCCTAATGACTCTACAGTGGTGCCCGAACTAAAAGGATAATTATTCTTCACCACCAGGATTTGGCAACTGCGTCCCCTACTCCTCAGTCGCCCTTTCTCCCTCCTTTCTGCATGCCTGTGTGGTCTAACGGTAGCACACTCGGCGCGTACTCGAGATGTCCAGGGTCGAGTCTCGCCGGATTCACTGCTCATTTTTCACATCATTCTGCTTCTAAAAAACTTAATGTCTTTATAAGGTTTAAAGATATATCTGGCATACGTGAAAGCAAGCTGTTTCAATCCTAAGCAGTGTAATTTTATTTGAAAACACATTCTCTGCCCATGCCGTCTAGGATTCAGTAGCCAGTAATTTGAGAAGGTAGTTCCGATTAAAGATATAGACATTCAAATATACAGTGATCGGGGTTGCTAAGCCCGCCACGTTCGCAGATGTCATTGTCACTGTATCACGTCGGTTTACGTAGGACAGAAAGGGACTGTAAACTGTTAGAAGCTGAGTAAAAGTTGCTTTATCAGTTAGCAGTTCTGTACGAACATTCGGCATCAAACGATAGATGCACCTGCCTGTCACAGCTGAATCCCAGCGTTCGGGAGTACGTCAACACAATTTCATTGTGCAGGCACATAGACTTGTTAGCCTCGGTGTTTCTACTACTAGGCAAGAAGATACTTGCGTTGTCCCATTTCAGGAGACAAAAATTATAACTCGCAGCTGTCTGTGAACAATAAAAATAACAAAGAACACAATCTGTATTTTTTAGGTTAAATATTATGGTGTTCTAATTTCAGATATAGGAAAAAAAACTATTATTTTCAATTAATTTATTTTTGTAACTATTTCTTTCACATAACAGTGTAAAAAAGAAAGATGAAACTTATAAAATAGTTCAGATTCTGCATGCAGTATTCATCTAATATATGTTAGATATGCATGAATCAAAATTCCATACCTAATTTACACAGTAAATAATGTTTTCGTACTTAATACTGCAATCCTCAGATTATATTCTAATAATATTGCAAATGAACAATATCTATGTTTGCTTTCAATGATATAGCGGTGAAAATGCATATTATCATAATTAAATTGAGAGGCGGATAAAATATTTAAAACCATGTCTAATAATGAATTGAATTTTTTATCATTTACGTTTTTATCGCTGTTACTGAATTCTGATTCAAAAGTAGAATCATGTCTGTTAATTACTGACATAATGCTTAAGAAAGGAAAATGAAGTGGAAATCATTTGCATTCTTATCTAGTGATATTCTTTATCTTGGGTCAAGTTTAAACTGCATTCTGACATAATGGAGTTTGTTTTACAGAAGCTTCTTTTACTATGATTTACACTTACGCGGTTTAAAAGTCAGGCTAGAATGAAAGAGGAAACTATTTAAAAAAGTATTAAATTACTAAATATTAAAAATTAAATTTTTAGAGAAATAAAAACTGATGACCTTATCTAAAAAGTTTCTTTTAAAATGTCCGAAATGAACAGTGTAACATAACTTAGTGATGGTGTAGTGGAACATAGCTTAATGTTTTTATGTAATTATTAAGATTTTCTAATTGGCCACATGATGTAATGTTTTTGCATAGTTATTAAGGTTCGCTGTGTGGCAACAACGAGTTGAGTTAAAAACGGTTGTTAGTTCGAGTCTGCCATGACAAACGTTGAATAAGCATTATTTCTTAAAAGGTTTGTTATATTATTTTTATGTTAAAGAATAAGTAATATGTTGCAAACAAGTATGGAAGTTAGAAAAAATAAATATGCTGTTTCTTTAGAACCAAAATAAGCATTTATTTAAATTACGAAATTCTCTGGCTGTTTAGTTTCGATTTCGCTTTACCATCAATACGCATAATGGAGAATGAAATGAATTAGTTAGGAAAAGTTTAAATAAAGCATTAGTTCTACATTTTCAAATTCTTCATGTCAAAAACAGGAGGCCATGACAAAAGATTCTTTGTTCCTTCTTTAACAAAGCAGTCAAGCCAGAATATTAAAAAACGCCATGAATAGACAATATATAAACAGGAATGGCCAAACTGCATGTCAGTTACCGCGGCATGCTGGAATTCAGGAACGTTCTAGACCCGCAAACTAGTCCATATTTACATAATTTTAAAAGTAGTTGAAACAGGTTTCAAACGGAAAGAAACATGATAATTTTGTAAAAAGAAATGAAATTAATTACGTTCTTTTGGATAGTGAATAGTTTTAGTTTACCTTATTTCATGCATGAATTTTATTCACATAAGAGCCGCACCATTCGCCTGAGAAAGCCACATGCGATTGGAGAACTGCCTTATGCCCCCAGCCTTGCTATATACAGCGTCAGCAAAAGTCTTTTTTCCCCGGCCTTTGTTTCCGCAATCGTTCGTTGTAGATATATAATCCCAGTTACAAAAAAGTTTGAAATGACGCAATTATTCATGGTTTGAAGCTTTTAAATTTACAAAAATCAATCTTGAAAAATCGAAATTGATTAGAAAATCTAACATTTTATGTAAGCTTTTGGTCTCGATTCTTACATTCGGAAAAATTTTACACTTAAATTACAAAAGTTTCGCTCTCGTGCAACAAAAATTGACCGAGATATTTAGTTTCAAAACGTGGGATATTTCCAACTTGATTTTATGGGCTAGATAACAAATTAATTAGAATAATTCGAGGTTGATTTTTTCCTCTTAAATACCATTCAGGAGATTCTTTTGTGATTTACTAATGTGCAATATTTCTAAATTTAAAATTTTGTTACAACTGTCAAGCGGAAAGAATTTTAACACAAGTAATTTACAACTTTTACTTTAGAATCATTATCTAATAATCATACGAAAAATTCATTAGACTAGTAGTATTTTTAATTCATGCAAATTATGTTACGAGTCGGCTACCACCCAATATTGAAACCTGCTGGTGTTTTTTCTGTTATACGAATTTTATATTTCTGTGAGGTTAGATTAGGTTATTCGGGAATACGGTAATCTGCCTAGGGTGTAGGATGCCGTCATGGAGGACTTTCTAAGTTAAACTTTCTCGTATTCACGTTACACATGGGGAAACACAAAAAACCATGCAACCAGCCCGTTCACCTGGGTTCGAACTACCAGCATTCAGCGGTCTCAGTTACTTGACAACCGGTTAGGCCTATAATTCTGTGAATTAGATATTTTTAGCCCAAAAGGGCTTTAGTCTCGAAACGCAATTTTGCATTGTTTCACTTTTACTCTAATTGTTTATTTTCATTTATTGTTCAATTTTCATTCAGATCTCTTGTTATTTGTAAAAAATGTAACATATTCATCTTTAAAATTTAATCTGTCTGCTGTTGATGAATAAACTTAGCTATTTAAAATAAATCGATGCAGTTCTTAAGAATATTATTTTTTACTTCTGAATCTGATTCAGCTAAATAAAGTGCAATTAATTCGTGATACAGTTAATGAAAGACATTAAATATTTTTATAGAATTACATTATCTATTTTTCACTTTTCAAATATACACAAGATACTTAATGCTTCCATATTAGTCTAAACGCATATTCATCTAGTATCCTATAATATTTTCGCAATTCTTGAGCCATCTCTATGGATAAACTGTGCAATTAAACCATATTAAATTATTAAAGAGCTCTTTTGAACGGAAATTAAAATCTAAACCATTTCAGACTTTTTTAATTATTATAGAACTACATTATATATGCATATATTAATTTTACTGATCAGTACATTTTACTGCGATTTGTATAGAAATGTCCTCGACTTAATCTACTAACATTAGAAACCTTTCTCTGAACTAATATTTTACTTTACTTATCTACAAATACAAACATTTAGATCTTCCATTAGTGTTTGGCTGTATGGACGTTCAGCAACATTAAAATATAATACCTCGACCAAGTTTTGACAACAAAAAATCGGACGTCAAACTTTGTGTATTTTATTTTTTATAATGAGTACAAAATATTTTTAAATAAAAATATAGAGACTAATGGAATGTACAAAAAATTAGATTTCTTAACTTTTGCAAAATCAATCTTTTTAAATTTAAAAATACGAAAACGTAACTACTTGCATCATTTGAAACTTTTTTGTAGCTGGATTGGTTTGGTTTATTTGATTACGGCAAAGTATATGCGAATGATTCTTCTAAAAGACAATTTTTAAACAATTTCAATTATAATCCTCAAATTCTTCATACAAACAAATATAGGTTACTTTTTTCCCCTTAGTTGCTGATTAGCCAAATCTCTAAGTGGTCAATAACCATTAAGAAAACATTCTTTTTAATTTTTCATACAAAACTTCCATTTTACATTACTTTAGAGTTAGCAGCTATATTTTGACAATACCTAACATATTTAGCAGCTTAACACTACTCAACTTTACATAGTATCAGAGCCCTCTGTTTACACAGTTAGCAGCTACAAACTACTCAACCTTACATTGTTTAGCAATTGCCACACCACTCTCCTGCGTACAAAAATATATAGTTACACGGTAAGTTAAATTAAAACTTACTATTTACTTGTCTAATTAAATTAAATAGTCGTTGCTCGCAAAGCTATAACGCGAGGTTGGCCTCTAAACTAAATGGAGCGTAGCAGGATTTACTAATACTGACGCACTTGGAATTATTTCAATAAGCAATCACGTAAAAGCACTATGGCTTAGAATTTAAATGCTAGCTAGTCAGGAGAACGTCGAATAGAATGATCGTGGTCTGAGACTAAAAGCTCTCTCACACTGAAAGGTTTCTACCTTTCGTTTAAATATAACTTTGACTCCACTTCAAATTAGCATAAAGCTGAAAACGCGCGCTTCTTCTAATGGGAAGTTGAAAATGAGAAGGGATAGAAAGATTTAAATTAAAATAAAACTTTGTTAGTTTAACTAAAACCTTAGATACTTCCCGCCAGAATTGGCAACAGTTGAACTACTGTGGTCCAAACGGACCATGTTGAAACTTGCAATTCTAAAAAAATAGTCAAAATTTAACTCTTGTAAACTTAGGCCAACCGTTACAAAACAATAGTTGTTGGCGAAATTTACAGACGAAATTTTGCTTTGTACATAATCCTTCATCTGTTTTGTGTATATATTTAGATTCCTCTACATCTTACTCCTTCCAGCAAAATCTGGAAGAAAAGAAATTTTAGTACAACATAATAACAGTAAGTTCTAGGTAACAGGCTTTATTTTCTTACCCGTGTAAATTCGCACACACACATTATCATTCAAGCAAAATTAATTTCTTCCCCCAATGCTCTCTCACCGGTGTTGGATGAAACGAACCGCCATTGCGGGTTTTTCTGTGTTCGGGGGTGTTCAAATCTCCCACCTACGATCGACTAACATTAGTTAGAACTTGACATACGAGACCTCAAAAGACGCCCTATAACCAGCTAAACCTGAGGTTCTAACTAGCTTCATGTCTAACACTTTAAGTGTATTTGGTGGAGAGCCTTTTTAACACTTGCATTCTAAATTTACTCAAACTTTAACTTTTCATGCATAAAATTCGCATTTTGCACATAGAATGCTTCATTCATATTGACTTTGCACCTAACGTGCATTGATAGCATAATATCGTTTGTTACATTTTATGAAACTTAACAATTTCATACCAATCATGAAATACAAATGTAGGTTAAATTTCTAAGTTTACAGCAAGTGCTTCCTATTCTTTTTTCTCAAAGTACTTTTCTGAAACATCACATTACACTGAAATAATAGTCCATAGACTAAATCGTGTTTTTTCTTTTACCGACTTTCCATTCTAGAAATTTTACAAGTCTTTCGACAAAGCATAATACAAAATCATTTAGTTAACATTTTTTTTTCAGCAATTCATTGCTTTTACAAAACTAATCTATTTACAATGCTTCAGAATCTACTTTACAAACATTAAGTAATTTTAAATCTTTGCAGAATTACAGTTTTAAACAAAAAAACTTTTTTTTTCCTTCAAGATAATTAATTATTTATCGCCCACTTGGCGTAAAACTAAACCTCGCTTGAGGTAAAATAGACCTTGCAACTTGCAGTACACTCGAAAATTAACTAAACGTTGGAATAAGAAATACTACTTATCTTGTTGTGGTCAGCCATCCTTTTCTTGGCCCAATCCTTGAAAGTTGGGTAGGTTGAAGTTTGGGGCAGTTTTCTTGACTTTGGTTGTTGGCTATTTCCAGCTTGTTGCTCCTCTCGCTTCCTTTTATAATTCCCTCTTTCCCGTCTGGGGTACTTGCGCTGGGGAGGAACGTGATCTGCTGGGCGCTTGCTGCACTGGGCCCTTCGCTCCTGAGCCCTCGTTCGTCGCTGCTCCTGTTTCCTGCTGCATTCGGGACGTTGATCCTCAGCCTGCAACCGAGGCTGCTTGCTTCTCAGGCACCTCTCCGATGTTTCCGCACTCCTCTTGGCTACTTTGAGCTGTCCTTGCCCATGCTTTGGTCTTTTATCACTTGCACCTGTATTGTCAGTCTTCTTTCTTTTCAATCCACATTTTTGCTTCTTATTTCTTCTACTTTGTTGAGGGGGGGCTTTCTTTTTCTGTCCTTTCGATGCCATTGTTGCTGGTTCCTGCTGTTTTCGCTGAGGTACATCTTCCGTGGGAATGGGTTGCCTCGGCATCTTTGCTTGTTTTTCGATTGAATTCTCTTCGTTCGCCGCTCGATACCTCTTTCTTCGGCCATTTCTTCGCCTTATTCCCGTAACTCTGGTTTTCCTTCTGCTGGGGTATTGGCGAACTCCACTGACTTCTTCGCTCGAATTGGCGACGTCGTTCGTTGTCTGCTGTTCTTCGGCTTTCAAATTGTACGGCGAGCTCAAACAGCCTGTCTAACGTCGTTGGGTTTCTTAGCTCGATGAAATCTTGAACTTGGGGCAGTAGCCTAGGAAGTATAATTTGAATAATTTCAGGATCCGGGCGACTTTCATACAAAAGCTTGAAAACTTGAATTTTTCTCAAAATAAAATTTGACAAATCTTCTATTTTTTCTTGATAGCGACTAAAACGTTCCGCCTCCAGTCTGGCTTGATCTCGTACTACAGGAAATGCTTTCACCAAGGAATTTTTAAAATTTTCGTACGTATAGTGGGGCTTCCCGGTTCCCCCAAAAGATTCTTTCCGATACACTTGAACCAATTTAGCGCTTGGCCCTTCAAAGCGCTGGTAGCAAGAGCGACTTTCTGAAATTCATGAACTGGATATAGCATGAAGTGGGAGTCTAGCTTTTCCAGGAAATTAATTACGGCTGTCTTGCCATCAAAACTTGCCGCTGGCTTCATAGCTGCCCGCATGGTTTGTACGATGTAGCCAAATCCTTCTAAGCCAGGAGCAGGAGGTGTTATCTCGGGATTCTGCACAGGTACTGCAGGTATCTCAGGTTCGCCTTCCTGTCTTTCATGCCATCCTCTTATTTTTCTTCGGGCGCCAGTGTCAGGACTGAGTGTTCGGTGCATATTCTTGGCAAACATCTTCGTGAACAGCTTAAAGTCCTGATCTTGAACAGGGAGCTGAATGCAGCTATGTTCTGTGGTCGGATACTGTGATTAAGTTGGAGAATAACTGCACTTGAAAAGGATTTAAAATCCTCTTTTATTAAATCACTATTATGTACAACCACTTCCCAACTCGGGAGGGATATAGAAAGTAAAAGACCACACTTAGGTCAAAAATGAACAATCGGATAAATTTAAAACTAAAGCTAAATAGAAATTAAATAGTTGTTGCTCACAGAGCTATAACGCGAGGTTGGCCTCTAAACTAAATGGTGCGTAGCAAGATTTACTAATACTGACGCACTTCGAATTATTTCAATAAGCAATCACGTAAAAGCACTATGGTTTAGAATTTAAATGCTAGCTAGTCAGGAGAACGTCGAATAGAATGATCGTGGTCTGAGACTAAAAGCTCTCTCAAACTGAAAGGTTTCTACCTTTCGTTTAAATTTAACTTTGGCTCCACTTCAAATTAGCATAAAGCTGAAAACGCGCGCTTCTTCTAACGGGAAGTTGAAAATGAGAAGGGATAGAAAGATTTAAATTAAAATAAAACTTTGTTAGTTTAACTAAAACCTTACAAGTTTAGTTTAATTTCATATTTATTTAAGTTCAAGCCCAAGTGGAGGCTTTGCTGTATACTCTGAGTTGTGAGTTGATTGTAATTCTTATGACAAATAAAGGGTAGTTAATCCTCCTTAAGTCTTACGTGTTTATTCTCACACTTAAGCGATTATTCGCTTGTTAGTGTTTGTGAGATTCTAAGATTGAATATTGAATTAAATAAGTAAAACCCCACAATATTTCTAATTCCCTCACCCATCGAAACATTATGTTTCATCAGTTTATTTTAAGAATTTCTGCAGAACATCGCTGAAATCAATCATCGTCTAAACTAATGTAGGACTAAAATGTCAAATTCACAATTTTCTACTGAACTCTGTCGTTACACATTTGCTAATGAAGAAAGCTATATCATACTGTTGGGAGATAAGAGATAGTTGATGATAATTTAAATCAGTCCACATAAGCAGGAAGAAACGAAACATTTACTATGGAAATAAGCACTGTAAGTAGCCCACATTATAGAGTAACAGCTGGAAATAACTCAAGGAGAACGCGGATATGAAGCAATCCTCTTTCAACACACGAATTAGCTCCTAAAATTCCTCTAAGGTTCTCTTTCTCGATTCAGCTAACGGCTAAATTTCACAGCTGATTCTCAAAGTAACTCCTAGCTCTCGAACCAGTATTTACATACAGGACTATGGGTTCGGTCGTAGGGCTTCAAAAATAGACTTTCGCACATCTTGAAAAATCGGCAACTTTGCGACAAAAGTTGTCACTAAGGCAAGTCAGAAATGAAATTACCTATATCTTGCCTTCTAACTGAGCTATTTTTACAATTCCAATGTTGCTGACTCATAATGAAAATGTCTACGATTCTATGTAACAGATAAATGCTTAAATAAAAGACAAGCAGCCACAAATTAGATTAAGCATAAAACAAACCCAAAAATTAATAATAAATAAATAAAACTATGCAAAACACTACAACAATGCTGAAAAACAGAAAAACAATCAGAAAGGATTAAAATATTTACATTACAACAACATGTATACAGTAATATGTGTGTTTTAGTTATTTTATGATTTAAAGAAATTATTTATTACTGCTAAATTTTTCTCTACATATAATAAAACAAAGAGTCTGTGTGTGGGGGGGATGTGTCTTTCGTTCGTGTTGCTAGTAAGCTAATAGACCCAGGGCTACGAAATTTGGTACATAGGTGTATCTACACAAGAGCCAGTGCACCTCGAAGCGATTTTTTCGAAATTCGAATTAGAATTTTTTTTATTTTATGTTTTGTGACCAAATCGTGTCATTTTGAGACATAATGGGCTACAGGAAAGCGAGATTTCACTCTATACATTTCATTTTTACATCGTCGTGAAGCGTAGACACTTAGCTATTTTACGAACTTAAAATAAATTTCGTATTTCAATAAATCGATTAAATACGAATTTATTTAGGAAGGTGAGCTTAACACCTTTTCAGCGGAATTTTTTTTAAAAAAACTTATTTTAAAAAATGTGCTGTTTATTTTCCTTTGATTTTTGGACACGTTGAACTTTAATCCTTTCGACTCCTTTTAAAAAAAGAATTTTGGAAAAATAATAATATTTTGTATTTTTTTAAAATTTTTTAAATGAAGCTTCCGAATACACTTCTCACATCTCAGATATTTTAAAATGTAGTTTTGGCAACAATTTTCCTTTCTTATTGTTGTTGATAGATTTTTGATGAAATTGCATCATTTTGAATAGTTTCATTCTTTTAAAAATTTCGGTTTGGCAACAATTTTTCATCGTATTTCTTATGTTACTGTTTTTAAGAGACTGAAAAGTTTAAGAAATTAAAAAGTTGTTTCTTTTTGCAACGGTAAATTGTTTAATTACTTTATTAGGATAATTAACATTTGTATCAAGGGATATTGCTTATTTCATTGTAATATTATGTTTTAATTATATATAATTCTAATTATAAAAACGTTTTGCATGATATTTTTTAATCTGTTTAAGTTCTTAATCTGTTTATACCATTTGAGTTCTTAAGATTTTGCAAAGGGAAGTTGGTTAATTTATTTATTAGGATAAGTAATATTTGTATTAAGGGATACTGTATATTTCATTGTCATTTTTTATATATATAATACATTTTTATTGATTTCTTTTTTGATAAAGTTGTTCTGCAGAGTAAAATTCTGCGCGAAATGTTTTGTTTTTTTTGTTTCTTTCATGTTATTTTTTGCTTATTTCACTGTTTGTAATATATTGAAAAGTTTTGCATGAGCCAGTGCACCTCGAAGCAAGTTTTTCGAAATTCGAATTAGATGTTTTTTTTTAATTTTATGTTTTCTGACGAAATCGCGTCATTTTAAGACATAATGGGCTATAAGCAAGGCGAGATTTCACTCTATTGGACAGTTTAAGAAATTGAAAGATTGTTTCTTTTTGCAAAGGTAAATTGTTTAATTAATTTATATATCTATATTTAAAAGGACGGGTTTTTCTGTGTGTGTAGGTGTCTTTCGTTCGTACTGCCCGTAAGCTAATAGACCCAGGCCTATGAAATCTGGTACACAAGATGCATCTAGACAAGAGCCAGAACTGAATTTTTTTTTCCGTTGTTGTTTGTTTCTTTTTCGATAAAATTGTTTTGCAGAGTAAAATTCTGTGCAGTTTTCAAATTTAATGTTTGGTGTTCTCTTGACATTTTTCCGGTACACTTAAAAGCCAGACGAAGGCTGGCCGCGCAGCGGCTAGTAAATAAATAAAACTATGCAAAACACTACAACAATGCTGAAAAACAGAAATACAATCAGAAAGGATTAAAATATTTACATTACAACAACATGTATACTGTAATATGTGTGTTTTAGTTATTTTATGATTTAAAGAAATTATTTATTACTGCTAAATTTTTCAGGTTGGAACGAACTCTTAATTTCATATTAGCTATGAAATATTGAACTTCTAGATTCTTCCTGCAGCCAACTTTACAATTTACCTTGCCAAAACATGATCCCATGTACATATGTGTGTAATTCATAAATATGAGGTGAATTTAAACGTTCGACTTAGAAATTCATAGCTGTTTCACGTGTCATATGTAATTATAGTAGACAATTTGTAAATTCAGTTGAATTTAATTTAAGTATAAAGTATATCTGAAAAAATTTCGTGAACATGGATTAAGGTAGTCTTAGCAGGGAACACATTTCCATTCTTTCACTTTGTAATTTTATTACGAAACAGAAAACCTGAACTTCTGAATTTGTAAGTAGCGTCCGTAAGAATAATGCTGTACTTAAAATAATGCTTAGAATAATGCTGTACTTTATTCTCAAAGTTCCTGTTGCACATAGTTTATTAATGAAGAATCGTAAAAAAATAAAATTAAGTCTTTTCCACGAATTTTTATTTTTTTATAAATGAAGAAGGGAAATATATGTTCTCGAAGTTTAAAAATGTGATATAATGGACAAGGTTTAAAAAATAATAAGAAGAAACATATTGTTGAAGAAATATATGCAGTTCTATAAAAAGAAAAAAGGAAAAAAAAAGACTTCCTCGAGTCCGCCTCTTTTGTTTCTATTTTCCCTCTTCACCCATTGCGATAAATCTTTATTAATGTCAGCTCTGAAAGGCATCAATATTTACAGCTTCGAAACATTAATAACTCTTTAAAGAATTACGGACATTCGAAAAGCTTCTGAATTTTGGCATAAAACTGTTTCATTTGATTATTTTTAAGCTACTTAAGTCAATTCCAAGTCCGTGTGTGTTTCCTTTTGAGAGATTGTAACGCCTCATTTGAAAGTCGTAAAATCTTGCGTAGCAGACTGTTTTCTAAAATCTTAAGATCGATATAAAATAGACTTTGATTTTTACTACTGTGATGACTTTTGACAAAGAATACGGATGCTTAGACGTCTGCATTCGTTCAAGCATAAGACAGTTAAACAGGAGACAATTACTGGAATATACAGTATTAAGGGGGGTAAGGACCTTTGAACCTTCAAAAAATCGAAATTTAAAAAAATATATATTTTGAATATTCATAGAATTCTGAATACTGTGCAAAAAACAGAATCAAAATATCATGATTATTTTTCGAGTTATGAGCTTTTATATAAAGCTCACTCTAGAAAATAACCATTTAAAGAGACGCCAGTGTTTGTTTACGTTTGTAGCTGTTACTTCCGCGTTTGTCCCACTCACGTGTTTTATGACTTTAGACTGGGATATTTTATCTTTATTTCTTTCCCCATGGTTTATTTAATGCATGTTCGTACAGTAGGAATGCTACCACTCAACTTATTTCATTTCACATTTGTTTATATCTAGGGAAAGCGTGGCGAATGATTTGTTTGATTTTCAGTGAGTGAATAACTGTAGATTTTTATCTAATTTTCCATATTTTGCTTGAAAACAAATTAAACTATACGTTTTATTAAGCATGGGAAAAGATTATTATCGATCTGTTGGTTATAGATCCAGGAAAAGGCGATTTCATGGCAAAAAGTCTGACAATTTGAATGCAAATCAGAACGTATCTGCATCTGAGAAAAAAATAAAATTGGAAACTTCACAGAGCAAGTATGAAATTGATTCTTCTCTGAAAAATAATTTTCAAGGTTACAGAATTATAGATATTTGTTTAATGCTCCAAGAACTTAAAAATTATCTTTGTTGCAAAATTTGTCACTCAGAAATTGAAATAATAGAAAGTAAAGTGACTGGGATATCATCAACTATGTCCATCAGTTGTACAAAATGCTCGCAAATTAACGAATTTCAGACATCACGTATGATTGGTGTGAAGCAGAATCAGTGTGAAGTAAATTTAAGAATTGTGTATGCTATGAGATGCATAGGTCAAGGCCTAGCAGGTTTGGAAAGATTTTGCAGCATTATGGATTTCCCTGCTCCATTATCTCAAAAATCTTACGACAAAGCTGTGAAGAAGATTGGACAAGCAGCAGCTACAGTTTCTAAAATTTCAATGAAGGAAGCTGCATTGGAAGAAATATCATTATCTGATAATTCTGAAAATATTACTGTTTCGGGTGATGGTACCTGGAAAACAAGAGGCTTCAGCTCCAAAATTGGCGTATGTACTCTAATCGGATCAGAGAGTGGAAAAGTTATTGATGTTGAAGTGCTAACTTCTTTTTGTAAAGGTTGCGAAAGAAATGTAGCTTCTCATGACTGCGTAAAAAACCATGAAGGCTCGGCTGGAAAAATGGAAGTCATTGGAATGCTACGCATGTTTCAGCGTTCAATAGAGGAGAGAAATGTGCGTTACTTAAAATATCTTGGCGATGGAGACTCAAAAACATTTTTGGAAATCAGCAAAGACAAGCCATATGGTCAAGAAGTGACTGTAGAAAAACTGGAATGCATTTGCCATATTCAAAAAAGGATGGGCACCAGACTTAGAAAGTTAAAAGCTGATATGAGAACAAAAAAATGTGCTGATGGTAAACCACTTTCAGGTAAAGGACGGTTAACAGACAAGCTAATTGACCAACTGACTAATTATTATGGCAATGCGATACGAGAAAATAGTGGATCTTTACAAAACATGCGAAAAGCAGTGTGGGCAGTATGGTGTCACACAAGATCCACTGATGACGAGCCCATGCACTTTTTCTGTCCTGAAGGAGATAAGTCATGGTGCAAGTTCCAAAAGCACGAAGCTTTAGAAGATTCCAATAAAGGAATTTTTCATCATAAAAAGACTGTACCTTCAGCTGTAATGGACTGTATAAAAAAGGTTTTTACAGACTTATCTGAACCAAAGCTTTTAAAGCGGTGTTTAAAAGGAAAAACGCAGAATCCAAATGAATCCTTAAATTCTATGATTTGGAAATTTTGTCCGAAAACTTCTGGGTGTGGTGTAAAAGTTGCCAAAATTGCTGTTGATGAAGCTGTGGTAGCTTTTAATGAAGGTAATAAGGGTCGCCTAGATGTAATGAGAGAAATGGATATCACCCCAGGTCATAATGCTACTACAGGTGCATTTGTTGCTGATAAACGAAGGATTCTCGCAGCTGAAAAGAAAGCCTGTTTAATGACAAAAGAGGCCAGGAGAGCTAAGCGAATGTCCCAAAAGAATGCTAATGCATTATTATCTGAAAAAGAAGGAAATATTTATGAAGCAGGTGGACACTAGCAAGGGAAAAAAATGTATTATTGTAAAAAAATGTAAAGTTTAACTTTAAAGTCATTTTTCTCAAAACTGTGTTTTTGACACTTATCCGTAAGATTTAAAGAAATATTATTGATGGAATTTTCTGAAATTGCACATATATGTTAAAAATACCTATATGCATAGAATGAATTAACATGAAAGTGATTTTTAATTTTTTTGTTTTGTTTTGATCCATATTAGTAAAAAAAAAGGTAAGTAAATTAAAATTCAATATTTTTCTCAATTTTAAAAATATTAATTATGAATATAATTGTAATTCCTTAATTCATTCTATACCCAATACATTTAGCTTTATTTTGAATCAAGAATCGAAAGTGTAACTACATTTTATTTAAAGATATGTTACGGACAGTAATATGCTATTATGTTTCATTTTCGATATACAATCAAAATTTAAAATTTAATTTTAAAAAAAGTTCTCAACTTAAACTTCTCATTTAACTTGTTTTTATATCTGCATGTTTTTATTTATAAGTAGCGTAAATTATATGACTGTGTGGTTAATATCCTGTGTATGAGGCCATTTCAAACATTGGTAAAAAAATTGGAGAAAAGTGAGCTTGAAAGGTCCTTACCCCCCTTAAGATAAAGACGGGACCATAAAGTGCATGAGAGAAAAAAGTTCTTCAAAGTTTTAATTTGGATGTCTATTTACTTATTCATTATTTTCGCCATTGAATGAGGGATATTACATTACAGAAAACCTGAACGTTACAAAGCTCGACTTAACTACTTTTCGATTTTAATATACGGATAAAATAATATATATTCAGTTTTTTGAGGGAAGGGATAAAAATGTGTAATCCGTTTTTCTATTGTTTTGTATCTGAAACATATGCGAACCAGGATACTGAGACGCAGACTTATGCAGAAGCTTAAATTCAGTTTGGCTTAAGATCTTAAACTAGCTCCAAACTTCTAGCTTAGAAGATAAATTTACATCCCATCTTTTACTCTGAAATCAGAAAATTAAATAAATACAGCGAAGAAAAGTAATAAAAACTTAAGGGTTTCAACTTAGGAGTATAAGGTACTTTCTCACTCCTTCCAATATACTTTCATGGTGTAACTGTTATACACTCGGTGCGTATTCGAGAGGTCCAGATTCGAGTCCCGGTGACGACAATGCACATTTTTCGCGTATTTCTACTTCAAAATAATGTTATGTAGCGATTTTAGTTAGTTTAGAATTGTGGATTAATATGTAGTTAATTGCAGCTTATTTGTTAATTAATTACTGAGTGAGTAAAATTATATGCATCAATTTATTCTTATTCTAAATTTTTCTTCACTAGTTGTGCCGCTTACGTTAATGAATCAATTATTTTTATGCGAGTTAAACAGAGTTCTCATTCTTACAGTTACGCGTTCGATAGTACTAGCTTTCGGGAAAAGGAGACAATGGGAAATCGGTTGCTTTCTGCGTAATATTTGAAATTTAAAAATGCTTTCTTTTTATTTACATGGATGAAATTTATACCTCTTAGAGTGAAAAAATTTAGCTTTCCTATGAATCTACTTTCATGACTGTACGTCGCCCCGTTGGAGAATTATGCCCATTTAATTGTTAAAATTGTTGAATTTCGGGTCTAAAGATTTATTCTGCTAAAAGGGTGTTTTTTCGAGCACTTTTCGTCCAAGGTCGTGTTCAGCGTCCGGTGGGTTGTAGGGTTGTTACATTCTTTCCCTCACCCCTCTTCCGTTGGCGAAGGGGGTGGCGAAGGTGGAATTTTTTTTTGGTGTGTAGAGGGAAAAATTAGGTTTTCGCAGCACTGTTTTGTGCTTGGCGAGATTTGCATACTTTTTCATCAATTTTGGTGAATTTAGAAAATTCTGGACTCTGGCCGATTAAAAACTGAGCGCAAGGCCTTTCTCGCTCTCTTTTGCCTCGGATTGCAGCTGTAAGAAAGACTCGGAATTTCCTTCCTTTGGAAGAGCCGCCATGTTGACTCAGGGAGTCCTGTAGTGGACTGATGTCCAAGGCTTTGTCCGGAAAAAAAAGGCGCCTTCGGCTGGTTGCTTGCTTCCATTGAGGAGGAGATGAAGAATAAGAAAGAGATGTACGTCAAAGGAGATCTGTTTAACATCTACTCCTCTGCACCTTGCCATCTTTATTAAGACGGGGAGTCTAGATTGTTTTTCTTCGAATCAATGCATTACCACCATAGTTTGAAGTTACTTGAATCCAGCTGAATCCGGCTTCTTCCAGATCTGTCACTTCGAAAACATTCATGCAATTACCATCTGCTTACCAGGATGGGCCAGTTCAACATCGATAGCTGGCAAGATTTACGTTCAGTGGAGAGCCTTGTATATCTACATCAACCTATTGGTCGTCTGGGAAAAAATTTCAGCAGATAAGTGTCCATTTTTTGTCCATAACTGTAGCGTTTTGTAAAAGTAAATTAAGATTTAAAATTACAATGATAACCGACACCTTTTGTTACAATGGGTAACGCTTAATTATGCTTCAAAAGTTTTTCTTCTAGTGAGTTCAACTTTTTGTTTGTTCTGTTCCTCTTTTCACCTGGAATTTTAGTACAGCATTCAACCTTAATTCTGTGAACATGTATTCTAAATAATAAGGATAATTAAATTCACACAAATATTGGAAAGGATTTGATTAATTGAAGGAAAATTTCTAGTTATGATTTATTAAAGTAAGGAGTAATAATATGTATATTTAATTTTTAATTAAATTCTATTTAACTTGTTTGTCAAGAGTTTTTCTGTTGGATCTTAAATCCAGGCTGTTTAGTTAAGCATTTGCTGTGCATTTACTCTATTTAGGACCTTTTAACTTTAACTTGGGAAGTAATTAAAATTTATATATATGAATTAAGACTTAAATTAGTTAACTTTATCTAAATTTTTACTTTCTTTTTTCTCTTTAAGTTGCTAATTCTTTTGGTTGAAATTAACTTTAACTTTTGCTAAGATAAGGAACAAATAAAAATTTAAATTCTACTTTACCTTTAATTGAATAATTGAATGAAGGAATAAAAGTACTCATTTTTCTCCAACGGGACTACATGATTATGAAATGCTTTCAAACTGCCTAAGGGATTACTCATTTAATGTATGTAATTTTCTTTACCTGTGAAAATTAAGAAATTTCTTTTGAACGAAGTAATTATTATCAATATTAGTAAACACTTAAGATACCATGCTCGGTGATTCATTAAAATTTCCTTTTTGTATTTTTATGCTGGCCAGCAGAATTGGATAAACTGCATAAAAATTTTATATTTTTACGGTGAAATATTTTTAGATGTCATCTCGGTACATTACGGAAAATATAAATATATAATTAGTTCTAAATGCATTTTTTTATATAGTTATCATCCCGGTACCATAGTGGAAATTTAAGTTGTAAGATTGCATGTCCTTTTTATAGTGCTGTAATAAATATCCTTGGCTATCTATTTGATTCAGAGTATTTTCTTATGATGTATTGTGTAATGTTCTTAACACCAGTACTCCTGCTTGGTCTTAGGGGTTGTTCGGATTAGTTTTTTTAAAAAAAAAAACTTCACACAATGCAATAAACAGATTTGGTCTTTTGAGATTATTGTAGGCAAATTATTTAATTTCAGGATATAATTGTAACAGTTAGTAATTTTGTAGTATTTAACCTAGTATTTAACGTCTGGTACCCATAAGGGCCAGAACAATAACTTAATGACTTTACATTGGTGCCCGAACTAAAAGATGGTAAACAATAATTAAATAAAAATAATAAATGGTGGATAATAATTCGTCACAACCGAGATTTGGCGACTAGGTCCCCTAATCTCAGTCGCCCTTTAAAAGGGGGAGTATATAAGGTATTTTCTCGCTCATTCCAGTATGCCTTCGAGATGTAATGGTAGCACACTCGGCGCGCATTCGAGAGGTCCAGGTTCAAGCCCGGCGAGGGCAATGAGCATTTTTCATGTCTTACTTTTTCAAAATAACCTAATACCTCTACAAGCCTACTTAACTGTTAAGCAGTTATTAAATGCTTGAAATTACATTTTCCTATCAAAGATTCTAGTATTATTTTTCATCTATAGCTCTTGCTTTCATTCTTATACTTGAGCAACATTATTCTCCATTTTAATGCTTATTTAATTGTTATACTCTTACAAAATCAAGAAACAAGAAAATTATATGTTATCACGTGTTACGTGTATTTTGAGAAATTTTACAAGGTGAAAACTGGTGTTGCGTATAAGATAGCCACATGTATATAGATGGTCACACAGCTTGAAATATAATATTAGTTCTATCTGTAAAATAATTCAGCAACCCATAGCTGGGGAAAAAGAACTAACTTGTTTTCTTTCAAAGAAAAAATTAAAGAATAACTTATTTTTAAATAATGGGCTGGCTCAGTAAGACCTAACAAACATGCACAGTTTTGCGAAACGCATTTTAAGTGGAGAAATACAGTCTTCTGGTCCAATCAATGCAATATTTTTGAAGAACCATATTAAATTTTCTTCCTACCTTCTGTTCATGATGTCTGGATATTTTGAAGCAAAATATTGTTATTCACAGTGCATCTAATATAAACAGTTAAAAATTAAAACGGCATGCAGAACTTTCCAATAATAAGACATTCTCCAATGAATATTTGATATGCTCAGTGAAATAAATCTTCCAAAGCGATAGTGCCATCCAAACAATAAAACTGTTGATAAAAGTTTTCAGAATTAATCATCTTTTTTGAAAAAATACGGAAATGAACTTTGCAAAATTAAAATGCAACCAATAGGATTAGCAATCTATGTTCTGAAACCATTCTGTTAGCTTTATCTTGGCTGATTTAGTTTACTAATCCATATTTTTCTTTCTAGGAATTAGATCAGCATATTAGTACCGCGTGGAAGGCATTATCCCCTATTAACATAGAATTCAGATTAATATTAGAATAGAAGAAGGTAGAAGAATTTGATATCATAATCAGAAGCAGTTTAAAGAAAACCTTGCGTTGGCAGCCAGGTTCAGGTGACTAGTGTCCTTCACTAACTAAATTGAAATTGTATTAATTACCTCTCTGATGAGTGTTACAGCCAAAACAAGGGCACAACTCTAGTAATCCAATATTATGTAATAAAAATGAATTTGACTACCATCCTGAAATGCATTTTGGGTGAAATATATTCAACTTAAGAAGACGGATCTGAAACCAAGTATTACATCGTGCGTATTTTACAGGGACCTTCAGGCAACCAGGATTCAGTTTGATTATTCGTTTCCTATTGCCCAATTTGTCTATCCGAACATACTTATTATTCTGCACATGACTGAACTTCTTAGTGAGAGATTTAGTTGCTAGCATACATGAACTAATAAACTAACTATTAAATAAAACAAATTTTGTCTTTATAGAGTTTATGTTATTTATCCTATTTTATTATGAGTTGGATCTATATTGTCAATCTTCCTTTCGTTAGCCCCTTACCTAGGTGCAAATAAGTTATGGTTACTTAAAAAGAGGGTTTCGAAAGTTTTATATAAGCGGATGTGCCACAAGGATCAGTTCTTGGCTTTATTCTCTACCAATTTTTTTGTTCGTGACTTTCCGAAGCCTGATTCCCAGAATTATCTTCTCACATGTTACGCTAACGACATTGCTATCACAGTGAATTCTGCAAATGTTAATCATGCGATTAAAAAAGTGCAGAATTTTACTCCATTCTTTAAATCATGGAATAGCAATTAGAGAATCTATACAAACTCGCAGTTAATTCATCTTCGGAAGAAATATCCGATTAATACCCCAAAAAATGCAATTTAAGATTAATCGGCGAATGGGTCCTTAAGATTTCAAAGACGTATTACACTGCTCGGCATTGAAAATGCAACACCAAGAAGGAGTGGTCAGAAATTTATGCAAATTTTAGAGCAGACGCACGTCACTGAGTTATGCGAATGATGTGAAATGCGCAGCTCTCCGATGCACGTGAAGGAAGATATAAGGGAAGGAACATGAAGAATGGGCAATATTCGTGTCGCTAGTTCTGCCAGACGAATTATGGAAGAAAGTTGGTTTTTCTCTCGGAGGATAAGTGTAATAGAAGAGAATGCCAGGCCGCCGTCAACGAAGGCACTTCCAGCAGATAGACGATTTTACGAGGAGTATGGTGATCGGACTGAGAAGGGCGGGTTGGTCCTTACGTCGAATCGCAGCTGATACCCACGTGGATGCGAGCACGGTGCATCGGCTATGGCGAACATGGTTGGAACAAGGGAATGTTGGAAGAAGGAGTGCAGGTGCAGTCGGAGAGACGTCAGCACGCGTGGATCGACGCATCCGCCGACAAGCTGTGGCGATCCCGCAAATCACTTGTACCGCGATTCTGCAGCATGTGAAAGATACCCTGGATGTTCTCGTGTCGACGAGTACCATTTCCAGTCGATTGGTTGAACGTGGCCTGCACTCACGGCTTCCGTTAAGAAGACTGCCATTGACCCCACAGCATAGACGCCAAACTTTAGAATGGTGCCGCACTCGAGCGATGTGGATGACAGAATGGCGAAACGTCGTGTTCTCAGATGAGTCACGCTTCTGTTTACCCAGTGACAGTCACCGCATACGTGTGTGGCGTCGACGTGGAGACAGATCTAATCCGTCAGTAACTGTGGAACGCCCCACCGCGCGACAACGTGGCATAATGGTTTGGGGCGCTATTGCCTATGATTCCAGGTCACCTCTAGTTCATATTCAGGGCACTATGACGGCCCAACGATACTTGGATAATG
>KK113104.1:127094-174273 GCA_000611955.2 Stegodyphus mimosarum | reverse complement strand
TCAGCAGGATAACGCCCGACCACACGGTACTCGCATCTGCCAACATTTCTCTGCAAGGTATACATATGCTTCTCTGGCCACCGTATTCTCCTGACTTGTCACCAATCGAACATGTGTGGGATGTGATTGGACGTCGTTTGCAGACTCTGCCCCTGCCTCGTTCAGAAGAGGAACTTGGTAAATGGTTGAAAGGGAATGGAGAGCTATCCTTCAGGACACCATCCGCACTGTTATTGACTCTATGCCTAGACGTGTTTCTTGGTTCATCGCTATCCGCGGTGGTCCTACATCCTACTGAGCCGACGCCGTTCTCGCTCTGTATTCTGACTATCATTTTGAAATAAAGATCACTTATTGTTGCTTTCTGTCTCTGTCTTTTTTCCAAATTTCATCACTTTCTGACCACTCCTTCTTGATGTTGCATTTTCAATGTCAAGCAGTGTACTTGGGAACGATGTAAATCATTTCCGCAGCAAGACACCAGAGGAAACTCTACCAGACTTGATATGAACAAAAAAGGTTATTATTAACATATCTACTATTAAACCAATTTTATGACACGCCTCGCCCGCCTTAGATACTATTTCTGGCAAAGACCTTAAGAAGCTCCAAGTCAGACAATCTGTTAGGGAGTGAGATCCGTCGAAAAGATATAGTGGACTGTATTTGATTATAAAAAGTTTATTTATAAATGGTAAGGCACAGGGGCCGTAAAGAAAGAGCAGCACGCTCTTGTCAGCGCTGATGGCTGTTCCACAATATGGCGTAGGAGCCAAACAAGGGGTGGACCGTTCTTGTCGCGGTCTACAGAGGTTCTGCTCGATGTTTTTGGGGGGCGTCGCAGCGCCCTCTAGCCAGGTGAATGTTACAAGATAGGATAGGACGGAACATCCCGCCCCGCATTGAAATATTTATATTTCAATACAACATAATTGCATAAGTATAACATTGGTAATATAATAAAGTATAACATAATATTAAAATGAGAATATCCATTACGACATAATGCATTCTGGGATATAATAGAATAAAATAGCATACATTCATACAATTACAAAATTGATAATATCTAATATGATATAATTCTACAGTAATTAGGTTCATCAAATAAACATAAATATTATTATTCAATAGGTAGAAGACATAGTTTTGATATACATCTTTTGAATGTACCAGTAGGAGTTCTAACCAAAACTACTCTGACCTTTCCATCAGGTCCCGTTATAACTTCTTGTATACGGCATGTAGCCCATTTACAAGGAGGCAGATTATCTTCCTTGAGTAAAGCAAGGGCACCAGGTTTTACATTGTTCTTGGCAAAGTGCCATTTATTGCGTTGCTGCAAATGATTAAGGTAATCTCTATGCCACTTCTTCCAAATCGACTGAACCATTTTAGTAGTTTTTTGCCAACGAGACAACCTGTTTTCTGTTAGGTTTAATAGTTCAGGTTCTGCAATGGCATTTAATGGGCGTCCAATCAAGAAATGCCCAGGAGTGAGGACTTCATAATCGGTAATATCCGATGATAAGGGAGTTAAAGGACGCGAATTCAGAATTCCCTCAATTTGAGTAGAAATAGTCAGAAACTCTTCTAGTGTAAGCTTAGCATTACCGACAGTTCGTTTCAGATGGTGTTTAAACGATTTAACACCTGCCTCCCACAGTCCTCCAAAATTGGGAGCTCTAGGTGGAAGAAACTTCCAAATAATCCCTTCTGAAGCTAAATAGGCAGTTACCCCAAATTCGGAATGTTTTACCAACCTTTCCAGCCGTTGTAATTCCGAACGCGCACCTACAAAATTTGTTGCATTATCCGAGAAAATGGTTGAACACTTACCCCGACGGGCAAAAAATCTCTTCAAGGCAGCAATCAAAGTCTCAGAAGTAAGGTCCGTCAAAAATTCAAAATGAACAGCTTTAGTTGCTAAGCAGATAAAAATACCAATATAAATCTTTTGTAAAATGCCCTTTCGCTGTCCCTTGTATTTGATTTGAAAAGGACCGCAAAGGTCAATGCCAGTATTGGTAAATGGTGGGCTTGGTAATACTCTTTCAGAAGGAAGATTACCCATTAGTTGATTCACTGCAGTTGGACGCATTTTAAAACAAGATAAGCAAGTATGAACAACCTTTCGGGCTAAGTTGCGGCCATTGATAGGCCAAAACTGTTGGCGAACACTATGTAAAAGAGCCTGTGGTCCTACATGTAAATCTCTTTTGTGGAAATATTCCATTATGAGCTTAGTCAGCCTACTATCCGCTGGGAGAATGATGGGATATTTTTGATTGTAACTTAAGTTGGAGTTACTTAAACGGCCTCCTACACGTATTAAACCTTTCTGATCCAAAAAGGGATTAAGTGATTTTAACTTACTTTTGTTGGAGACTGGTAGGCCCTTTTTTAAAGCCGAGAGTTCTTCCGAAAAATACTGTACCTGCGAGCATCGGCTGAGGGTATCTCGAGCTTCGTCATATTCTTCTGAATCTAGGGGACCCTGGTGTTTATGTTTGGAATTTTTGGCATTATAAGTAAATCTAAAAATAAAACTTAAAATTCTAATGAGTTTCATATAATTATTAGTCCTATTCATAAGTTCATCTATCAAATAATTATTTGTTGACAAAGCTAAAGTCCTAGTCACAGGAGTTTTCAGTTCAGTTTGATACTGGTTATCTGCAGGGCTCACAAATGTCTTAGTTACAGGCGCACACACTTTCTTAAGTAGAAATGATGGCCCGTGCCACCACATGTCGTTTGATGCTATTTCTTCTGGATTTAGACCTCGAGAAATTAAATCAGCTGGATTGTCCTTTGATAAAACATGTCTCCATATAAAATTTTCCGTGAGATCTTGTATCTTAGTTACTCTATTACCTACAAACGTTTTGAGAGAATGAGGAGGTGTGGCAATCCAGGCTAATGCAATCGTTGAGTCTGACCATAGGAATACTTCCCTGATATCTAATTTCAGGGCTGAGAGAGCCTTCTTCACCAGTTGTGCTAGAAGGAGACACGCACACAGTTCGAGTCTCGGGATGGTGATTGTCTTTAACGGGGACACTCTCGATTTACTACACAACAGTTGACTACAGCACTGTTCATTAGACACTGATTGAAGGTACAGAACCGCTCCAAATGCTGTTTCAGAAGCGTCAGCAAACCCATGGAGTACAACTGTAGCATTCGGGTTCACAACACGTCTAGGAATGCGAAGCTTCTCGATTTCTGCTAGTGTAGAAACAAACTGTGTCCATTTCTTAGCTACAGATTCAGGAAGATGCTCATGCCAATCAATGTTAATAAGCCATAATGATTGCATGAAAGTTTTTGCTCTTGTGATCACTGGGCCAATTAAGCCCAAAGGATCGTATATACGGGCGATATCTGATAATACTTCCCTTTTTGTATAAGTGAGGCGGGAGCTGATGGTGACTCTGTAGGAAAAGGAATCATTTGCTGTATTCCATTCTATACCAAGCGCCTTGACAGTTCGTTTATCCTCCTGGAAAGGAAAAGCATAATTCTGCTTCGTGCAATGATAAGCGTAGAGTTCTGAATTATTAAAGCACCACTTGTGTAAATTCATCTGTCCTCGTTGCAACATCTTTGTCAACTCGGAACACAGTTTTGTTACTTGATCTAGGTCTGATCCCCCAGAGAGGATGTCATCCATGTAGAAGTCTGTTAACGTAGCAGAAGACGCAAAGGGAAAGCTTTCAGCCTCATCGTATGCTAGCTGATGCAACGTCCTAGTTGCCAAATAAGGAGCACACGCTGTTCCATACGTTACAGTCTTAAGAGCATAACATTTGACAGGTGCATCTATGCCTGTCTTCCACAAAATCCGTTGCAAATCAAATTGTGAAGGGTCGATCTCAATTTGACGATACATCTTTTCAATGTCTGCAGTAAATGCATACACATGCTTTCTAAAGCGTAGCATGATTGAAAATAAATCGTCTTGGATTGTGCCACCCTTTAATAAAATGTCATTTAAAGATCGTCCATTTGTTGTTTTACAGCTAGCGTTAAAAACCACCCGAAGTTTAGTGCTAGTCTTTTCCGGTTTATAAACCCCATGGTGCGGTAAATAATAAGCCGCGTCAGTTTCAGGGTTAATTTCCGTCATGTGATTTAACTGTTCATATTCTTTCATAAATTCGTTATACAGATTCTTCATTTCTGGTTGGCGTTCCAAACGATTCCATAATTGATCTAAGCGTTTGGACGCTATTTCTCTCGAATTTCCAAGTGCTATATTTTCTTCATCATCAGTTTTTATAGGCATCTTTACTACATAACGTCCATCCGATTTTCTGCTATGTGTTCTTGAGTAATGTTCTTCGCAGAATTGCAGTTCTTCACTAGGCAGGGGTTTATTATCTTCTATGCTTTCCATTTCCCAAAATTGTCTCATCGTTTCGTTTAATGATTCTAGACTTGTTGTTAGATAACAGTATTTTTTTGGTGATACGACACTTTCATTTTCTAATGCACCTGAAGCTATGTATCCGAACACTGTTTCGTAGAAAAGTAATCCGTTATCTTCGGATCTTATTTTTCCCGTCTTTAAAAATTCAAAAAATAGCTCGGCACCTATTAATAAGTCTACTTTTTTAGGTTTGAAAAACTGAGGATCCGCCAATTTTATGTTTTTTGGAATAACATTATTCGAAATCTTTAGGGGTTTTGAAGGAGTGATATCTGTGATTTTGGGGACGATGAGAAAATCCAAATTCCATTCAGATGTCTGTTCTTTATTTAATATTTTAGCATTTATTTTTGATTTTATGTTTATGATTGTTTCGTTTAATCCAGAGATTGGAGCAAAAGTTTTCTGTTTTGGTAAACCCAATGCATTAGCGCATGATGTCGCAATAAAGTTTGTTTGGGAAGCAGAATCCAAAACAGCTACTACGGGACGAGCACAGTTTTCATTATCGCGAATGTAAACCACAGCTGTGCTTAGTAAAACAGTTTTGTTTTCAGTAGAAACGATCAAAGAGCTTTGGCGGGGAGAACTCTGAACCTGGGGGGAACACTGTCTTTTTTCTTCTGTTTCTGCTGTCACCTCCCCCCCTTTCCAGGGAAAGGAAGAGACCGTTGTCATCGGTTGGGTCCATGGTTGAGCCTGAGGGGACAACGATGTATGTCCTTGCGGAAGTTCTCTCTTGGCACTATTGTGAAGTAATGAGTGATGCCTACCCCCACAAGCGAAGCAGGTGGTTTTACATTTGCAGTCAATTACTTTGTGAGAGGATTGCAAACAATTGGAACAAAGCTTATGTTTTCTAACAAGATCAAATCTTTCGTTAGTAGTAGCGTTTTTGAACGTTTCACATTTATATATCGAGTGCATAGAACGGCATATTTTGCATCATTCTTTTCCGTTATTAGATTTAATTAACAGACTTTTAGAACGATTATAAGGAGAATTTGCGGCATTATGCGAATTATTCAAAACCTTGTTAGTTTGCGGTATATTTCTAGAGATACTTTCTAAGACCTGACTTCTTTTTTCTAAGAAGGAGATGAAGTCATCTAACTGCGGAACTTCAGCTGAAATAGTTGACATCTCAAACTGTTTGCGTGACTCAAGGTCTAATTTTTGGAGAAGTATGTTTATTAATAAAATGTCCGATAATTTATCTCGCTCATAACTCAGTAGTTTCAACGCGCGCAAGTTCTTTTTTAAGCAGTCTAACAATTCGCGCAATTCTTTTGCTGATTCCCATTTTAACTTTGGATAACTCATAATATTCTGAATATGAGTATCTACTAAAATTCTTTTGTTTTCGTATCTTTCCTCCAGTGCTTTCATTAACGATTCGTAAGTGTCATCTGTTGTTTCTATCTGCTTTGCTTTGTCTTTTAAAGAAGCACGCAAATAAAAAACCTTTTGAGAGTTTGATAAATGAGGATTATTAGAAATAAGATTTTGAAATGCAATTTTAAACGCATTAAAATCTTCATAACGACCGGAAAATTCCGGTAACGGCATTTGCGGCAATGGGATTTCGGCAGATTTCGACCTTGCTGCATTAACCGATTTCTCTGCATTTAATTTATCATTTGACAATTCCGATAATGAAGAAATGAGGTTTAAAAGACTTACCTCATTTTCTTCTATTCTTGAGTCCATATCAGCAAGATCCTCATCTATTTCTTTTAACTCTTCGTCATTAGCTTCTCGATAGAATTGATTCCGCAGATCTTCTAAGTCCTTAGCTGATTTCCTTGTGCAGTTCAGTTTACTGTTTATTTCCACAGTAGAAGGCGGCACATCCAAGGTGATATCGCGGATAAAGGTTTCTACTTTAGTGATTTTCGTTTTCAGAGAGGCTTTCTGCCTTTTAAGATATGTTAACGACATTTTAATCCGATCTCCGGGTCGCTAAGGACCAAATGTTAGGGAGTGAGATCCGTCGAAAAGATATAGTGGACTGTATTTGATTATAAAAAGTTTATTTATAAATGGTAAGGCACAGGGGCCGTAAAGATAAGAGCAGCACGCTCTTGTCAGCGCTGATGGCTGTTACACAATATGGCGTAGAAGCCTAACACGAGGTCAACCGCTCTTGTCGCGGTCTACAGAGGTTCTGCTCGATGTTTTGGGGGGGGCGTCGCAGCGCCCTCTAGCCAGGTGAATGTTACAAGATAGGATAGGACGGAACACAATCAAAGGTTATTTCCCTTATTACAAAAGTATACCAATATGCTCGCAATCAGCTACTACACCGAGATTTAAAACTTGAGCATCTTGTCAACTTCCTCATCGGCGTAAATTAGAATGTCTATAAAAAAGCATTAAACTGTGATCACCTCAAAGTCCTAAAACGTTTCTATTATGAAGTACGAAGTGGTGTCTGAAGATAGGAACTTACGTCCACTTGCGTCACATATTCTCAATGATACAAACATCCCCACCTAGTTTGCGCTTGTAAACTTATACTTAGTTCTTTCATTTTATCTCTATTTGATTTGTATTTACGTGCTTAAATATAATTTGTATAGTTTTCCTGTTACTTTTTCTGTGCATTTTAATTCCTCTCGAATTTAATTGTGTAAAAATTCCCATTCTGAGAACTTCCTACCGGGCTGGGATTGGGCTTTATCTGTTCTATAGAAATTCAATTCACGAACTGCTGGATATCTGTCATCCTGCCCTACGCTAACTGGCAACAGGTCATTCCGCTTTTACCCACCTTGTTTTCTCCCCACAGGGGATACTTCGGTTAAGACTTCATGCAACTTTTCCTAGATGATACTACTCCTAAAAGAGTTGGAAAAGCTTCACTAATGCGCGGCATTCTATGTATATAGCGGTAGTTGGGAGTTGATGTTTTAAATATACAGGTTTTGTCAACATTGCTTCGCAATTTGTACTTTCCTGCTCAGTTCTGCTAAGTTAGTATCCCGGCACAAACCATTTTGCTAGCCGAAGTTAAATCGCGCTACTAAAAGTTTGAGCCAATGCTTAATTAAGCCAATTTGTATAGTCTGAGGGTACGAATCCATTTTAATTTGTAAGTTCAAGCTTTAGTTAACTAATATCGGAGAATGGAATGCCAGTTTTAAATAAAAGGTTATTTACAACCTTTTAAGACTTTTGTAATACTCTCACAGATGTAGCGATAACTCACTTGGTAGTCTAAGGAACTTTTAAGTTAGATTTACTTAAGTTAATACCCTTCGTATTAAGAAAACTGAATTAGAAATTTTCAGTTTCCATAAGTCCTAAAGAAAACGTTTGGAATTTTTTCATCACTTCTGTTACTTTGCAGAATGACATTGTTAAGTTGCTGTATGAGCTTCTGAACATAAACATATTTCTTTACGTCTAATCCTGACACTCCCGACACACACAGATCTAGGAAAAGCAGAATATTATTGTTATTTATCAGTAACAGATATAATTAGTTAAAATATTTGTAGCAATTTCACGTTTGGTTTAAGTAATAGTTACATTGGTACTTATTCTTTCGTTTCATTTGTAAAGTTATTTATTGCAAGTTCTATTTTTACTGTTATGGTCACTCCTATAAATAGACTCTGTAATCAGTTATTGAGCTTAATCTGCTGTGATACTCTGCTTTAAAATTTTTATCATCGTAAACATACTGTTGCGTTTCTACGGATTCGTGGATTTGGAGTGATTGGCGATAACATTTGACGAAGAATCTAAACACAATTTATTCACCAGTATATCACAGGAGAATTCCAAAGACACGTTTACAATCGTCCAAAAACTACGCTGAAACGTGGTAAACTACGCGGTATACGCTAAAACAATCAGCAACACAGCATTCCGGCTATCAGGCTATAACAGCGAAGACAGCTTTACGGCAAAACACTAAATACAGCTCCCGACTCGGTCGATCGCTCTCGGAACTCAACACACTCAAGATACTCTTCAGGATAAAACTCACGATACATTGACTATAAACTCCATGATACAACTGCTGCTCTGCGTACAGGCAGGCTATATAGCCTTTGACCTGCCTTCCAAAGCATTCTGAGACAAACCGGAAGAATTCGTTCCAGAATGTTCCCGCTCCATCTATGGCATATCGGCGATTTTGTCGCCAAATGCGCGATTTCGAGCCAGGTATGGCAACTCTTCTTTTCCTTGCCATTTTCTAGCAGCTTTAAACCTGCTTTGCGGGGAAGCTATCTTACCACAGCTGGACATTTCGTAACACTGCCCCCTCCTAAGGACTACACGTCAAGGGCAGAACAATCCTTGGTCACTATGAAATTTGCTATGAAAAAGAAGAAGCAGGTTGAATATTTCTTAACAAAAGGATTTAAGAATTAAGCAATTTTATGCTAAATATTAAAAGAACTGCATCTATACAACAAGCGTCAATTCATCACATTACTTAAAATTGAAATTTTGTACCATTAGAATCTATGATTTTACTACTGAAAATTTTGCTTGTATTTATCAAATTAAAAATAGTAATAAATCTGGAACTTTCCAAAAAAATACTCGTAAAACTCTTCCCAGTATCATAGAGTACAATCAGTAGGTGCACTTCAAACTATTAAGAACGGTAAACAGAAAGGAATGCAAAGCGCATCTAAAGAGCGAAGCTGACACTGAGATATCTCAGTACTCCGAACTCATACTGAATTAACGACTGAGAGCAGATTCTCTCTCTGGTCTTACAGAGTTTTCACCTGGCCTCTGAGATATTTCTAATACTTTCTGCTTTTCAAAATTATTGGAAGGCATAGAGGGCCCGATACAATTACTACTACATACGAAATCAATTACAGTTATCCAATTGCAATACCTATTACAGGGACCGCACACCAAGTGTCGCCAAGTTTGGCGACACTTGGTGATTTCTTGATAAATTTGGTGATTCGTTGCCTGTTTGGCGAAATCTCGCCAAATTAACTAGATAGCCATGTAGTCAATGTTAAATAGGCTTGCCCCTGAATTCTTACTTTTCTGGCAGAGCATCGTCCCTCTAGATTTTCATGTTACATTATACAGAAAAGTATAACAGTTTCAATATCAGCGCAAAAATCATATATGTAATCAAATTCGTAACAGGATAGAAGACATTAAGCCTCCTATAAATATGATATTTAAATTGGAAAATATCCACGTATTCATAACTTAAGAATAAGCAACACATTTTGCTTGTATGAAGTATGAATGCAGAACATAAATGGAGACAAATATGCCAAGTTTGTTTGTTTCCCTGTATCTAGCATCAAGAAACCTAGCAATAAGAAAAAGAAAAGAAGCAAAAAAACTTAGAAAATAGGAAACTAGTTAGACATCAAGTCCTTCCCGTAAAAGTAATATAGAGGTTTTGGGTATGAGTGGAGGATGAAAAAAAGTGCAACAAATCTGAAGACAAGCTTTATGCGATATGCATAACAGTATCTTAATTAATGTCAGATGATAACTGCGTTTCATTTTCATCAGTACAAAGTCAGACATTTTCACATATGCAGATGTAGGTTTACAGATGCAATCAAATATTTCATTAAATTTGCCATAAAAATGTTTAAACCAAAAGTGCAAATAGAACTGGGAGTGCATGAAAGAAAAATAAAGAAAATACATACGTAAAAAGGAAAAATTGTGGATTTTTTTCTTGTTATCTTAACAAATCGAATATATTGAGCACGTCTGAAAAACTAGGGAAACCTTCTCCTCAAATGAACAACTATTATGTATATTGAAAAGTTTATGAAAAATAAGAAATTACCTAGTGGAAAAATTGTAATAACGAAATAATCTGAGTATCAATTAAATAATTATTGCTATTTTTAGGAGCTGTAATTAGATTTTCTCAAAATGCAATAGAACTATAATTATCCAAAGTAAAATAACAAGCATTCAGCCATTTTGGTTAAAAAATTGCGAGCATAAGTAGTTCCCTGCTTTATAAGAAAAACGCCATTTTTGAATGCTTCTTCCGTAATTTCAGTGTAATGTTGTAAAGAATGATGAAAATCGATGAAATATTTTATCTTAATTACATTATTTCTAAGTACTTTAACATCAATGAAAGCTTCTTTCTTTTTCCACTTAAAGTAAAATTATTTGCATGTATTTTCTGTGAATATAATATTATTTTTGCTTTTAAAATTGCACTTCAATTATATGAAATTTTTTTAACATATTTAATAAGACATGCGCACACATGCTGAGTTAGCATTACCTTTTAAAAAAACCAATTCTTTTTGAACTAAAACTATATATATATATAGTAATGAATTAATGTAAATTATAACCATAAGCAATTTATAATAGCTTTAAAAGTAAAAAAATAATTAATATTTAATAGCAAAATACAAACACACATACGCACGCACGTATATATATATATGTAAATATATAAAGTAAGAAATTTAGAACCAATTTTTTACAAAGACCAAAAATTGAAATGCATAAGTAATAAATTTCAAATAATCCAATAAATGCAAAAAAGGATTTAATAAATGTTAAAACAAGCAATACTCCAATTCAAAAAATCAATGAAATTTAAAGAAAAATTAACATGATAGAAGAGGAATTCAGTCAATTTGTATGCCACTTCGTCAGGAGGAGGAACACTGAAATCAATCGAAATCTCTCTTCCTTGAAATTTATTACTTATGAATTTCAGCTTTGGGTCATTGTGAAAAATTGGTTCTAAATTTCTTACGTTATGTCTTTACTGATAATGTTTCAGCAGCTTAATACGCGAAAATGCTAGGCAAGATTATATTATGTTTTAAAAAAATAGTTTTCTAATTATATATATATATATATATAATTACAAAACGTATGGTGATATTGTGTGCAGAAATCTTTGTAAATCTTCACCTGAAGTATCAAAATTGTGATGTGAATGTTCCAGAAACAAGAACTTTTCACACTGACTGAAATCTTAACTAGATTCTAAAAATGTGCAATTATTTAAAAATAATATAGTATTTAAAATTATTATTGAATTCAAAATTTTACCACTTATAGTTTTTTAATTGTTTAAAAGTTAGTTTTATGTTTTGCATTTTCAAAATTATGTCTCTCATATTGCTGCTTTAATGCTTTTTCTGTCAAAAAGGCATCTCTATCGCTCCGCCTTTTTCTCTTTGAAGGGAGGTGGGAATGTGTAAGACAAAAAATATGAAAGCAAACTTCCAATTTTAATTAGTTATAACGTCTTTTACTTTTTATTTAATTTGGGAGACTTCCTCTCTTTATCATAAAAATAGCCCTGTAACTCTAAACTGCGTCATTCAAATTAATCATGCGATCCTATGTAACGCTCAATGAAAATACCTCTTGTTCTATCAAAATAGTTGTAAACCAAAGCCTTTTTAACTCGAACTGAAACTTTTGACTCCCTCCCTTCTTCCTTTGAATTGCTGCGACACTTCCGCTTAAGCTTTCCTCCTGGCCGGACGATTTGAGGCTACATTCTTTGTTCTAGGAATATGAGCTGAGCTCACAAAAATGTAGGGTGCATAAGACGCTCGTCTGTGTGCGAACCAAATATTGAGGATGTAGATTTGCTTCCTCAATAATAAAATTATATTGAATCCGGCCATGTCTGTTTTGCCAAGTTTCTTAGCTAGGCATCTATTACGCCATCACCAAGTTCCAAATCATCCGTATCATGTCATATATGTATATTTCTAAATAAAAGTAATTATTATAAATTATTATGAATTATATGTTTATATATATATAAGAGTTCGAGCATCAATCTTTTTCTTTTTTGCGTCACGTAGAGAAATACCTGTACCTAGTCACAACTGCGACATTAAGATACATTTAAAAGTACAGTGCTCATGCTTTGAATTGCACAGGCAAAAATGTTTAAAATGCATGTCTTTAATCAAAGAACTGGAATTAAATAAAAAATATCTAATTTCTTTTTAATTGTTTACTAACTCTTTCCTTAAACGCTTGTCAAAAGACAAATGTATATAATAATGGATAAATTGAATTATCTAATCGAGCAACCAAAGCCAACGATTATACCAAAAATCAACAATTTTCCTAAATATTATAAAAATAAAAACACAAGTATTGAAAATAACAGGAAAAAAATATTTCGTTCGTGAGAAAAATAAATTACGAAAGCTTTGTTAACTGTAAATACGTTAAAAAAGGAAATTAAGAAATGAAAAGGAAGAATAGAACAGTTTGTAGGTAAATAATAAAGAATAATGGCATATTATTACATTCGGATTGATCACTGGGAAACTTATAAGAAAGCAAAGTTTTATTAGAAATAAAAGCTATTGTTACTTAATTTGACAACAGATAACTAAATATCTCTACATATAAAAGACAGATTGTGTGTGTGTCTTTCGTTCGTGCTGCGCGTAAGCTAATAGATCCAGGGCTACGAAATTTGGTGCATAGGTGCATCTAGACAAGAGCCAGTGCACATTGAAGCGATTTTTTCGAAATTCGAATTAGATTATTTTTTATTTAATGTTTTTTGACGAAATCGCGTCATTTTGAGAAACATAATGGGTTATAGGAAAGCGAGATATTACTCTATACATTTAATTTTTACATCGTCGTGAAACGCAGGCACTTAGTTATTTTACGAACTTAAAATAAATTTCGTATTTCAATAAATCGATTATAAATACGAATTTATTTAGCAAAGTGAGCTTACCACCTTTGCAACGGAATTTTTTTTAAAGTTTATTTTTAAAAATGTACTATTTATTTTCCTATCATTTTTGGACACGTTAAACTTTAATCCTTTCGACTCCTTTTACAAAAAGAATTTTGGAAAAATAATAATATTTTGTAATTTTTAAATGAAGCTTCCGCTTACACTTCTCCTATCTCACATATTTTAAAATATGGTTTTGGAAACAATTTTTCATTCTTGTTGTTGATAGATTTTTGATGAAATCGCATCATTTTTAATAGTTTCATTTTCGTCGTACTTCTTATGTCACTTTTATTAAGAAATTGAAAATTGTTTCTTTTTGCAAAGGTAAATTGTTTAATTAATTTATTAGGATAATTAATATTTATATTACGGTATATTGCTTATTTCATTGTAATTTTTATATTATGTTTTAATTATATATAATTTTAATTATAAAAAAGTTTTGCATGATTTTTTTTAGGAAATAAAGCCCTTAATCTGTTTATGCCATTTGAGTTCTTAAGATTTTGCAAAGGGAAATTGGTTAATTTATTTATTAGGATAAGTAACATTTGCATTAAGGGATATTATTTTTATATATATAATAAATTTTTATTGATGCAAGGGAGGGTTTTATTTTTAACAAAGAAAAAATAGTTGGAAGAACTTACGGGGCCATTGGTCCCAGGTGTGTCTTTTAGGCATTTTTCCGGTACGTTTAAAAGACAGACGAAGGCTGACCGCATAGCGGCTAGTAAGTAAATAAGAGCATAGATTCAGAACATGTAAATTTTTACAGTATGTTATGGAATATGTAAACGTTACTAAAGAAGACACAAGCATAATATTAAGATTTGATAAACTTTATCGGAAAAGTTTAATAGTTTGAAAGCAGTTTATGTATACGTGATATACGTATTCAGTATTAAATAAAGTATACTGCCACAAAGCAACACTAAAGAAAAGTGTATTATTATGTGAAATTTTTATAGTTAAAATGCAGTAGTTAGGGCTTAAGGCTTATAAGATCTACCATAAATGTTATGTATCGAAATGTAATTTTTTCATCACCATTTCAACTTCTGTTATTTATTTATTGCAAAAAATTATTCACTGTAGTTTTCTGAAAAGGTATGCCATTGTGGAGGATTTTTTAAGCAATCTAGGTATATTCTCGTTATCCAATGGACCATAACCTACGCAAATGTCAATGCTAAGGGTGTGTATAAATTCATTAGTATATCCTCGAATGTGGATTCAGTGACATAAAATAAAATATGTTACTCAAAATGGATTACTCATACCTTTATTCTTTCGCTGATAAAGCTTTTTAGGCCATTAAAGTGAAAGACAAAGTTTTAAAAAGTTTTAGTTTTAGTTAAAGTTTTAGACAAATATTTAAAATAATCTGTTAAATGTTTATGTTTTCAATTGTTACTGGTCATTATTGATTTATTGAAATGTTCAAAAGAGTAATCAACTGAATAAAATAATTCATTACAAAAAATATTGTTCTTAGAATAAGGATTTTTTTTCCACGGAAAAAACTCTTTAGCTGAATAATAACTTAAATTCTCTATGAAATAATCTAATAAGGTCAGACAAATTTTCTTTGTACGGTTAGTTGATCAAACTGGATCATATTCAAATATTTTTTGTCCTATCCACATTTCCGCAAAGGAAATAAATTTGTCAAGCCTTATTTCCGTTCTAACAGGCACAATACAACTAAACGCCGTAAGAGTTGGGCTTTGCTTCGTTTATCCACACGCTGTAAGCTTTCATTATACTGTTACTCGCTACAATATTACAAAACACATCTTTAATGACCAAAATACACTACATTCCTATTTCACGCTACAAAGGTTCTGTGGTTACTTGCAAAGAGAATCGTAACAGGCCAGCAAAAACAACAGAACAAACTGAAACTGAATAAAGGGGGTACAAATGGGAAAAGGAAAAAGAATTTCATCCGACCTCCATAAGGTCATTTACCCGGCGGCATCAGGCGATCCGTGAACTTCTTCGACTTTCGGCTTCACAGCTACACAAAAGGCAGATTTTTTTTCAACATTTTTAATTTTCATCGTCTCCCATAAAACTGAATTCCACCCAGTACCCAAAACAGATAAAAGATGAAGTGATATGGGACACGCGCTTGCCATGACAGATTAACACCGACGAAATGGGCCCCAGGGATTACAACAGGATAAGTATTAACACATTCGTATTCCAACAGGTTACTTTTAAATGAAATTCTCGCTTCATCAGACATTCACAATTGCATTTTGACCATTTATTTTAGAAAGAAAGAAGAGTGTCAGGTAAAATTTATGAATTGAATTTTAATATAATGAGGCTTTGCATTTCCGGGATCGTATTGTTCATTCTTGATTTTCATTTTGTTTTTCTACAAAGATATGATATATGAATGAATCGTCTTGTTTAATAAAAAGAAGGAATACTTTTACTCGTGGGGTTATGAAAGTAATTCTTTGAATGGAATTCCTCGGAGGGAAACCGTACATTAAAGAGCAGTTTTACATCGGCTTAAAGAGAAAAATTTGCAATTAATTTGTGATAGGGAAAAGATTATTTTTCATGAAAGTAATTTATACTTAGACAAATGATGTGCAAAATTAATGAAAGACTTAGGATATGCTACTTACACAAAATTCAGATTTAAATTTCTGTGGAAAGTTAGAGGATATGATTATTTGAAACTTTCGATTGAGATAACACAAGCTTACACCTCTGTTTGCGCTTTGAATGTCACAGTAAGAAGATTTTCGGATGAGATATAAATCCGTAGTATTATTTTCCGATATATTCTGGCTCCAAATACGTGGGTGAGTTAGTAAGCATTTAGATATAGTTAAAAACATATCTCGAAGACATCATTTAGACACATAAGAGCGCAGCAAATACTACTAGACTTGGAAGAGGCCAGTCGCAGTTGATGATTTCAGATATTAAATATTCTATATAGTAATCTTTAGGATAGTTTTAAATGTGATTTCTTATCTACAGAAGTGTTATTCATCGGAAAGGAGAAAATTTGGCCAAAAACTGCACTACCACTTGCAAATGCTGATTTTTTTTATTGATGCAACCAAATTGTCATGTAGTTACAGAGACGGTTTCTTTTTAAAGCAGGAAATGGGAAAAATAAGTTATGTCCTCATAGAGATTTGAACCACTGCAGTTCGTTGCTGACTGGACGTGCTTTGTTAGACCACGACAGCATGCGCAAGGAATATGATAATTCCTTCTACAGCTGCAAAAACAACTCATATCTGGCCTCGCGGCAGCCTCTGAAACACGATATGTAAATAATATTATTGTCAAGACCATCAAACTCGATAGATATGGGTCATATGGATGATATGTCTGGAACATCTTCGAAAGCTGGGCTATATTTCAACATCCTTCTCGCTGCAACTTCCATGAGTTCATATCTGTCCTTCTAGAAAAAAAGCTACATATGAAGGTGATTTCTTTTCCTAGGAAATATTAGTCATCGGGATGTCGTCCAACAAATGTACTACTGTATACGAACATTGCTATTTTATAAGAATGATAATCTTCCAACATACAATTATCTGTCTAATTTCCTTAGAAAGACATGACGATGTTTTTCTATGGATGAGGAATACTATTCATCTGAATGATGAAAACAAACCGAAGGGAATGAATTTCTTTCCATTATTTCACGTCAAATATTAGTGATAAAATTTCGTGCTAACTCCTCTAACCTGCATAAGGTGATTACAAGATCCAATTTCTTGTACTCAGCCATAAACACCCCCTACTTATTTTTGTTAATTTCAGTCTGGGGTATATAACGACGTTGTACATTTTACTAAAGTTCACGTAAAAATGGTATGTTTCTTTAATGTATCAAAATTAATATTCTGTTTTCTATATTTATCACTTAGTTTAGAAGTCACACTGCTGAACTTCCCGGCAAACGGGCTGGCTGCTTGGGCGTTTTCGTGGTTTCCCCGTGTGTAAAGTGGATACGAGCCAGTTTCTCTTAAAAAGTCCTCCACGATAACACCCTTCCCTTAGCCAGCTAGTCATGGAGTACTTTTCCATTATAAGATTCCTTTGTGTTAATTAACGAATTATTTTTTGTTTTCAATCTTTACTGTCGCTTGTTCTTTTTTCCAAAATTTTCACATGTCGAGTGCTTTTGCATATTAAAACATTGCTCCAGTGTTATACAATCAGCTAAGAATTAAGCGCATCTGCTTCATCTCTTGCGTTGGGATCTGAAAAAAAGAATCAGGTCTTGATCTTTCCCGCCCCGTTAGCATATTTCGTAAGTGCACATCTGTATTGCTACCTAGGGAGTGGCGTTTAGAATGGACCAATGGGCTTCCAGTAATATTTCTGTCATTTCATATGGCCTTTGTCGCGCTTTCAGCAAGATGTTTGAAAATCGTTTCCATGTTGCTTCCTGTACAAAATAATTAATGCATCGTGGATTTCTTGTGAAAATTTTTAGTGCGAATTTAAATCAAATATAAGCATAATTATACTATATGTAAATAGTAGAAGTCTTAAAACTTTATTGCAGTATATACGAAAAGGATGTTCTAAAATAATAGCCAATTCACAGTTTTATTCAAAATGAACTTTACTAATTTCCATTCCTACGCATTTAGTGTGTTAAATTTCACATTAATAACTGTTCACCCTTATATGTATTATTGCCCACACAAGAAATACTCTTCAAACAGAGTGCATTTATCTTATTCACAATGAATTTATTTACGTTAATCATATATAACTTTTAATGTTAACAACAGGTATAATCAGATTATTCACAATATATATTTTGAATCTTACACTTTCAAAATCAAAGGAATGCAAACGTTGAGATGAGAAAACACTAGATTCATTGTAACAATTCATTGTAACAGTTATTCTCAGCTCAATAAAATAATTATACACTTGAATCCTCTTAAGCCACAGGTGTCAGCAAATGCATAATATTCCAGGCTAATTGTAACCTGAGTCGTTTTCTGGATATAAAGAGCGATAATATGCCACGAATTTTAATCCGAATATCAGTGCGTGATAAGCTCCGCGAAAGTTAAATGTTGACGATTAAATACACTTATAAAATCAAAGCACTACCAAATTTTCTACTAAAATTATAGTAGCAATTTGTATGCCACACATGTATAACTGCGAAACAAATGCAAATTAAATCGTAAACAACAGCATGCGTTTATATGCACAGTGTCTCAGATTCAGCGTCACAAGAGCAACAGAAGTTCATTGGTCCATTTTTGAAACCGCTCCCTCGGTGGCTATACTGATGTGCACTTGTGAATTACGTTCCCGTTAAAAAACTAAAAAGCAACTATCGTCTAATCCAGCGACGACCAACTGGCAGCTTGCGATTATATTCAGACCACCAGTTCAATATTATGGCCGCATATTGTTCTTATTTTTCAATTCAATTTAACCTTGCAATAGCAACTTTCTTTCGGATACTTGAAGACACCTGAAAATTTCTATTTCATCTGCTCAAATTCCATACATTTGCAAGCTTCGAGTGTAGTAAAAAATATACGGAAATACTTTGCATAATTATGTATAATCATATCAAATCGATATGAAGTGAAGTAACTGAGACGACAATGTTAGATTTTCTCAAGGTTACAATTGAATTGTCATTGTGTTAATTTCGTAGCAGAAAATATAAAAATTCAGCGATGGTGTCACCAGGATTTATACTCCAGGCCTACCGATTCTATTCAGAAGTGCTTCCACCATGAAGGCAGAGAGTAAGGAAGAAAAAAATTACTTAAAGAACTTAAAGAATGACTTAAAGAATGCGTGAGAAAGAAGGGACTCTGTCGCCAAAGTCAATTGATGACGAATTATCATACACCATATTTAGCTCCTATAGTATCGAAGGCAGGCAAGGCGTAGCATAAAATTGGTTTAATAGTGGATATGTAAATAATCAGCTTTTTGTTCATCTCTTGCGTTGGTAAAAGTTTGGAATAGTTTCCTCTGGTGTCTTGCTGCGAAAATGATTTACATGATTCTTAAGTAATAGTCCTTCGAAACCTTGGGGACCTATTCGCCGAACAATCTTAAATTGCATTTTTGGGGGATTAATCGCATCACCTGTAGAGTTACTAAGTTTATCTCGAAATAAGAAACATAAAAAATCAGCATTGCTCTCGTCGGGATTCCAACTCCAGACTTCCAGATACTAACCTGACGTGCGTCCAATTACACTAAGAAGACACACGGAAAGGACGGAGAGAATTTCTTACTTAATAATAAAAATGCGTAAAAATGGACATCAAATCTTGAGTCAGAAATGTCAGTCAATCCCACTGCTTATATTGATTGAAGCTTTGATTAATTTTATAATTCATATATTTATAACTCATAAAAAAAGTGTGCTTTCACTGACGACAGAACAGAATTATAATTAGTTGGTGTCATCTATTGCATTCTAAAAAGAAAAATTATAAACGTTAATCGCTGGCGTTCTTTGCTCTTTGTTAACCCTCGATCAATTTTAATTCGCGGTAATTTGCCGATACTTCCTGTTTTTCGCATACCATTGTATTTATTACGTTGCATATCATTAATCGACCACACGTAGCGACAAACTGGAAATTCTTACAGTTGTTGATAACTTTGATGAGATTAACTTACCTTTCAAATTAGTGGCTCATATTTTTATATGTGATATATTTGTTTTTGCATAATTTATAATAAATCTAAATGATTATTTCAAAAGATAGTATTACTGTTAGTATAGTTTTAAACATGTTTTAATGCTATACAATATGCCAATAATTGCGCATTAAAAATAACCCTTTCCCTCGTACAACGATTTCCTTATTTCAGAGCTTAAAAGAGGCCGAAATTAGGATATGAATATTTTTCCCTACAGAAAAACAAAAAATGAAGAAACGATGCAAAATACAGAATTCAAAATACAGTATGAATATTTTTTGATAAAGCAACTTTATGCTTTCTGATACAGTTGCAAATGTGCAATAAAAAAAAAAAGAAGGGAACACGTTCTAATGAATAAACCTGTCTTTTTTATTTTATTTCTGCGAGTTTCATCAGTCAAATAAAAAAAGTGTATTCTTCATTCTGAAACTGTTAGTAGTCATGCATTCCAGCAAGTCAGTGCAGCAGACCAGAAACGACGGTGCATCAATTAGCACCGCGGCAGAACTCACGAGGTAATCGAGCTGAAGGCGTATCAAGGGTTAGACCATACCCCAAGGCGAGCATGCATTGTTACTCCCTCGCGATACAATCGCTAGTTCTTGCAGTTTATTTTTGATACACGACATCGACTACAAAGCAATTCTTAAATCTATCAAATCAGTCATCTTACTTTTTTACTAGTTCCGAGACAATGCACGACGCCTAATAGTTAAATGAAAAAAAGTGAAGTGAATCACTGGGGATATTAGGGTGTTTATACATCGTGACATGAAGGAAGTACAGCAATGTCAGATGTTTCCAAATTGACTTTTATTAAGAACTCTTAAAATGGGATTTCACATATTAGTTATCTTAATTCAAAATGAATAGTACAACAGAATCCGAAAGTAATACGTTCGAAGGCTATAACGGTTATATTATAAGATATCTGTTCCGCCTTCTTAGCATGGTCGTGGTCAGCACATTCGGAGCGTATTCGAGAGATCCGTGGTTCGAGTCCCGGCGAGGGAATTGCTCATTTCACGTCTCTTAGCATCAAAAAATCCTAATGTCTCCACAATATGAAACCGTATATAATATTGAGCATTACTTAAAATGAAACATTACTGTAATGTATATAAAAATAGTAAAGTTTAATTTCGATGCAAATATGCATTATAAGATGCTAACAATATGTATACCATGCAAACCTATATATAATAAATGTTAACACTATAAAACTGTATTATACATTGCTTCTGCAATTACATTTTAAACGCGTTTCTTACTCTTGATCCTAATCCTTCACAAGACTAGATCTGAAAAAATAGCTAATGTTATGCCCCCTTATGGCATTTATTTGCAAGAGCCGGAATACATCAAGTAAAATACCCGAAAATCGGCTCATATACAGAAAATTAAAGTTTGTAAACGCGTACATACGCACTTCATGTCTTTTCCTTACTCTGTTCTATTCTACCAAGAGTCAAAAGATTAAAGCAGCAAAATCCTGGTAGATCATCTTGAGTCCCTCTCCTATCGACTTGATAAATTGGCAACATAGCGTTTCCTTGGATTCCTTCATGTGTAATTTGAATATTTGATACACTTGAGAAGGTTATTCTTCACAGCGGCTTTGGCTACCTTACACGAACCTTCGACAATTTTCCAAAAGACTGATGAACTTTTCTATCCCATTGTATTCGTATGATAGCAAAATATTCTATCATTACACTGTATTTCTTAAGATCAGTGTTTAGTCCCCTTTTCTTTTAACCATCTTGTGTAAAAATTCATTTGAGTGGAACGTTATTTGCACAACTTATGAATTTTTTCTACAAACACTTGCGCCACTTCACAAAAATTAGTGATTCCTAAAAGGAAAACAGAATGGCGTGCCCATGGACCGTAATAATTTCTTTGAATGTTCAGTAACTTCAAAAATTCAGTGCGCGGTTTTCGGAGACAATTTTTACAGAGAAGACACAATCATTTAGAAAGCAAAATTTACACTTATACAACGTAACACAGTGTACACTTTAAAGTATAACAGTATAGCAAATACCATGCTTATATTGTTTCAGCCGTACTGCGTACAACGTGAGAAGAAATTGTACAAAGAATAAAATCAGATTAAAAATGTGTAAATAATACAAAATAAACCTCACACGTAAGTTAAAAATTATCGAGAATATATTGTACGTAAATTAAAATTACATCGTGAAATATATTTTGTACATACATTAATTTATGCAGGTATATATATTTCACAAAACAAATTTAATATTTGCGAAATTTTCAGCCGCCATTTAGTTTTTATATCTGTCTTCAAAATCAAATTTTTGATCGTGAATAACTTTCAAATTTATTAAAGCAGATGTTCTTTTTTAAAGTAGTCGGCGTACGGATAATTAAATATCTTATTTCATAGCCGCGTTCTTTGTGGACAGACATAACTCAATTTTTTTCTAAGTCCGTTATTCGGGAGCCAGTTACGTATACATTTTACGCAGCACTCATATAACACCACAAAAGAAATTCAAATACTTTATGAGAAGCAGAAATAGCCAGATGGGCCTCAAAACAATGATTCTTATATTATTCGCAAAAAGAATTGATGTAGCATTTTGCAAAGTAGAGCTTTAATTATCTGAGTTCCATTTGTCCGGAATGCTGGTATTTTTTTCAAGCTTTGTAAATTTAAGCTCATTGTTAACTCAGGTATGTGATTTTTAAAAAATTTTTTCGTTTACTCATATAACAGAAAAATAGTATGACTTATTATTAGCTTAAAAATAATATAAACCTAGCCAACCGACATAAAAATACACATTTATATCATTTAATTTAAAAATGTGATCACATACGAGTAACACGTCATAAAATTTAACAAATGCGTGTATTACGCACACTGTAATAGACAAGCATTGCAGTTCCGTTCGCAGGCTAACTGTTCTTTTTTACCTCCGGCCAACCTTAGGGAGACAATTTTTTGGGTCCAAAAATTCAATAGTGAGTTTTCAGTGAATAAGCCCGAAATAGAATCTCCACAACAGGTTTTTACTGAATTTATTTGTCTGCTTGTGTGTGCGTGTATGATAATTTTTTCGTCCATCGTCTTATATCGAATTTATAAAAATTTCCATTTTCAGTATTTAAGATTTCTGCGTTCATATACAAAGTTGATTAGATTTCTGGTAAAACTGAGCAACCGGAATTAATACATTATTTGAAGCCCATATCAGCTTTTACAGTTAATATTATATTAAAATATAATCCGAAATTTTTCAGTTTTAAAATTTAAGATTTTTATTTCAATGGGAACACCACTAGTTTGGCCCAAAACTGATATGACGAAAGCGATAATTTACTTAAAGCTCTGAAGAGATTTTCGTAAAAAAATATATATTATGATAAATTTAAAGATTCTAGATTCTTAAAGCAGACATGATTATACATTTCTTGTAATTCCGTACTGTTTAATTCTAAGCGTTGGTCCCGTACTATAGTAGCAGTCAGTATATTTTAGTGTCTTAAAAAGCATGTGCTCTGTCGTTGCTGACTCTTTGGTAAAGTAAGCGTCACCAGAGGTTTGTTTATCATTGTCCGCAAGGCAAGTCTTTCACTAATTATCAATCATCTAAAGTTGTCACTTCCTCAACGTCAAGTTGAGATTAAAAACCCTATTAAGCAGAATACTCGTCTCAAGAGTGAATACCAAACTATAGAAGTACCATGATCAAAGTAAACGAAAATATAAACCACATTGCCTAAAAATGATACAGCTTGCTTTTATAGCTTTTGACTCTAAATTGAGCAAATTTAAGGAGCAGTAGCAAGTGCATTTTGATTCTGAGGTTGTGTTCAATGATTTGATAGCATATAATCTTCTTACTATATTTTGGATTTATTTTAGTACACTACTGCTATTATCTTAGTTGATAACTGACTTTTTATTACTAGTGTTTTTTAACTTGATTTTCCAATTATCAAATAGATATTGAAATTTTAGTATCAAAGCAATTTATTTTACAAGATAAATTCATTTTAAACATAATGTCCAAAATTAAAAATACGGTTGTTCTGACTAAATAAATTTCAAATATTTTTTCTAATAATAAAGATAGCCAAATTTAGATAATTAAAACTAGTCGAAAGCTCAGTTTTAGATTTCAGTTTCCTTAAACGTTGTGGACCATAAAATCCAAACTTTTTCTCCGTTAAAGCATCTTGATGTGTTGAAAAGAACTATATAAAAAAAGAATTATAAAAGGTATTGCTTGTAGAAAATTAATATAGGTTCATTCAAGCATCAGTTTTATTTGAATCGACATTCATAAAAAGTAGAAATAGGCATATTTTTTCAGCGAGTCTATTGATTTCGTGAAATTATGTTCATATAAAAATACAAAAAGTTAAAAAAAAAGAGAGAGAGAAAAGAAAAAGAAAGAGGAAAAAAGGATCCTCTACACTAAGATTAATAGGATTAATTTGACTAAATTAATGGTCTCATGTAATAAATTTTGTAAAAAAGAGGTCAAATAGTTCACACATATCCGTTATTTCTAATTTTGAAACTTGTTAAAAGTAACTGAACTTTTTCGTATAAAAATACTAGCATTTTAAGAAACTGGCGGAAAAGTATTTGTAAAAAGCACAGCGATTAGAAGCTATGCGAGGAATACATGGGAATGCATTAAAGTAAGTTTTAGAACAATCGTTAAGACATAGTTTATTACTAGAAACAGAGACGAAGAAAAATTAATACATGAATTCCGTCAAAATATATTTATATTGAGAAAAATAAATTTTTCTAATCTCAACATCCAATAAACTCAAGCGTGAAAAGAAATTATAATAAAATCGTGGATACTTATGAAATTTTGATTCTGTGTTCAGACAAAATAAATAGTTATGCACTTGCACTACAAATATAAAAGTGAAGATCATTAGCATTAGACATTTATTATTTGTAAAATGCATGAGAATCCTTGTGATGTTTACATAATTAATTAATTTTTCTTAACAAAATATTATGTCTTCGTCAATTTCCCTAGATTTTGCTCAAGTTTTTCTGGAAAACGACGACTAAATGCCATGAAATTTGTAAAAAAAATGGGATATATTTTTAGATTCAAAGCAGTTTGTTGTCTAATAAAGTTTTAAGAAACATTCAAGTAATCATTAAAATGATAAATGTGGCGCTTCAAAAAGAAGGAACAGATTTTACTTGCGGAACTATTATTTCTTGGAATGTAAAGAACGCGCCTTAAAGACCTGATTGATGACTGCTCTCAGTTGTGCTGTTATTTCTATTAAAAAAATTCGATAACACCCTCTTCAGTTCATTCGTAATTCTACAACAAATACCTGGCAGTCAAGCGGAAGACTACGCAGGGTATATTCTGCGGAATCCTTTAGAAAACAAGTAAAAAGGAAATATCCGAAGCAAGCAGCAAATCCAGTCTTCCGACAATGAGTGTTAATGAGTTGTTAATGATGAGGAAAAGAAAGAGCATTTTCTCTCTTTTCTTTTTATGCTTTTATAAACTAAATCTCTTAGTTCAGCGATTTCCTATAATCCGTTATTGAGGGGGGAAAGGGAAAAAATACTTAACACTTGCTCATGTATGAGCTTTTCCTAATGCAGAGGGAATCCTTTTGTGATAACCACCCCTTTAAGATGCCCATTTCTGAAAGCGGCCTGTATTTCTGAGAATATAAATAAGCATCGATATTGGCCACCTACTCTTTAAGACTGAAATCATCTAGAATCGTGTTTAGTCGTCCTCGAGAGAGCTCGCTGTAATTAGAAATTTTGAAAAAATTGTTAAAATTCATTCCTAAGCATTCCTTTTCTTAGAAGTAAGTTTTAAAATCCAGTCGTGCTACAGAATCCAATTACTTCAAGTCCAAGTATACAAAACCCCAATTACCCCAATCGTTTGTTTTTGCTAGACCAAATAAAATGAGGCTTTTTATGAATTTATTTACCTGTTTTTAATTTTTGTCGTTGACTTAAATAACATAGAACAATAATACAGAAAAGTACTTACTGTCTCAATTGCTATTACAATAGTTTCATTCACCTTGTGTTAGAAATGCAATTTCTGAGCCTTCATTTATTCAACTTTAAGAATCTGGCAATAGAAGTTGTATTTACGAATGAAACAGTTCCGTCTTAGTTTTTGAGTAGTGAAGGTTGCCATTTTGTAACTTGCTTTTCTTATTTAAACTTCTTTGTTATTTGTAAATAAATGTTTATCTTTAATTTTATGCGATTCGAAGTTTGATTTTAAACCTTGTACGCCAGATCAATAATAGCCAAAAGCATTATGGGAAAGCAAATTATTCTTTGCTTTACTTTACATCCTGAGTCATTTCTTAGTCATAATACATGCTCCGTTTTCAAAGATGGATTAAATAATAAGGCGGCATTATATCAATTCCTTCTCGCATAAGAACTTTAGTCTTACAATATGCAACAAACCTACAGTCAGCCATTTTATATTAGCTATTTTTATGCATTTTGAGTCGTTTTTATGTGTGAACTTTATTCTTGAGATTAAAGTCTTATAGTTTGGTTAAAATAATTTAATTATCCAATTTTTTTATGAACCCTTATTTTAACTCTAGTGTCCTGCAAAGTATACCACGAGGCTTACACAAGTACGTTATACCACTAACAAAATAAACAAATGTACAATAGCCCTGCAAATGGGTAAAAATTATTAAAAAATAATATATAAATTAAAATAAGAAACAAAGGAAGAAAAAATATAGAAAAAAAAATCTTAAAAGTTTTCAGATTTTAAATTACGTTGAAAGGGGCATTTTTTTTAACATTTTGTGTGTTACCTTTATTTATTAAATATCATGTTCTTCGCACTTAAACTACAAAATTCAGTTCAAGAGCAATATCGCAAATAATTTTAAATTGAGTATATCTTTAGAATTTCCAATACACAGTCTCACGCGCTGGAGATAAAAATGTTTTTTCTGTACAACGTTGCCATTGCTCGCTTTGAAATCCTTGAGTTCGTTAATCAAAAATTCATTAAAGTATTACAAAATATGAAATCGATAATAAAACAAATTTCAAATTTGGGTTTCCACGTGCCCATATTCACAGGAGGATTATGTTATTCAAAATTGGATGACTCTTGGTACCGTTGTTTCATCACGATGCGGGAAACATACATACATTTATGCAGATTCTTCATTATTTAATTTCTTTAAATATAATACAGGGCGATAATATTTGGTGGCAACAATCTGAGAAATGAAACAACGCTTATAGTGAATCAGCGCAAAATGCCAGAATAAAATTAATAGTCCTTCTGAGCAAATTGCCCTTTTGGACTAAAAATAATGCTAACTCAATAATCTAAATTGAGAATTAAATTTCAAAAAGCAGAAATTGTCTCTTTAGTTCGAAAAAGTTCAGAAAAAATTGGTGGCGGAGATACAGACAGGTGCTTCAAAATTGTTTGAAGTATCTTCTTCTGCTTGATATGGTGAATGCACTCAAGAAGAATATGCTTAACAATCGTATCGCCAATACCTCAGCTGCACAAAACACTTGAGGCAAGTTCAAATCGCTTTAAATAGGTTTTAAAATTCAGTCAAAAATTTAGTTAATTTAAAGTTTATTGAAAACTTATCAACTTTTGTACTGTAAAAAATTGCAGGAAGAAATCCTTTGGTCCATTGTGCTTTTGGTGAGGCCAGATATCCTCTTTTCCAAATACAGATAGCATCATTTCTAAAAAAGCGCTTCCAATGAGAAACATGAACACGGAGATTCGAATCAAGGTGTCAAGATATTTGAAGCAATTTTTTAGACTGGCAAAATTCTTCAATGTACAATGTAACAAATGCAAAGCATTTATTTTCGTTTATTATCTATTTACAAAATTATTCTTCTACATTTACAACCTCATTATTCAATTTCACAAATATTTCCGATCACATTTTGAAACTATTAAGTCCCAGAAGATTACTTTTACCTCTTCTCCAGGAATTCTCTGTTTCAGGACACAATGAGTAAACCTTGGAATGACTCTCGTGGAATTTGATGATACCACAGCTGAACCTAATTACGCTTTAAAACAAGACGGCGAGAAAATTATTGATGATATTAATGATGTAGTAGCTAACGATTCTTACACATTGCATGATGATAGAGTATTATTTATCATCATGACATCAAAGAACTCATTCCAACTATTTAAAAAATATGAAACAGTAAAAATATGTAGTGAAGGGAAAATAGTTAGTTAAGCCTTTAGGAAATGAAGGATTATTAAAATATGATCAAGTTTTATGTCTTATTTCAATGAAATTAATGAGAAACCCTTTCGTAAGAATATGAATTTAATTTACCTACAGCCCTAAATATTTTAAAATATCCTTTCATTGATGACTATTTGCTAACTGGGTATGCAAATAATTTAATTTAAAAACAAATAATTTCATTCATTGCCATTAAAAGACTGGAGAAGTGTATAAATGAGCAACTTACAAATTTAAGACTTCAATCTGTGGGAAATCGTATAATGATAGCTATAGCATCTATTCCAAACATCATAAGATGATTGCAATCCACGAAACTGATTACTCTTTTGAAAAGGTTTCTACTGCCCTTATTGAATCGTGGTTACTATCGGTAAATAATCCCTGTGCAACTAAAAACAGACATTTCAGTAAACAATACTGTGTCTTAAAACCCCATAAACAAACGTGTAATCAGTTTGATTCATGTGGCCTGTCAAATTATACATACTCATTTGAAATTTACTATGGTGACTAGAATGTAGCAAAGCCGAGTGAACCTGATTTGGCTAAAATTTCACCTATTTTTAGTCCAAAGGGGCTTCGTCTCTGAAGGACTATTGTTTCCGTTTTGCGATTTTGCGTTGATTCCCTATAAAGGGCTATATCGCTTTTCAAATTGTTGCCACCAAATGTTATCGCCCCATATTATATTTAAAGAAATTAATTAAGGAAGAATCTGCATAAATGTATGTATATTTCTCCAAATGTGAGGAAACAACGGTATCTAGAGCCATCCAATTTTGAATAACGTACGTTTCCACCCGAATATGCGCATCTGGAAGCCCAAATTTGGAATTTCTTTCGTTATCTATTTCATATTTTGTAAAACTTTAACGAATTTTTGATGAACAAACTCAACGATTTAAAAGCGAGCAATGGCAACACTCTAAAGGGAAAAAAAACCTTTTCATCTCCAGCGAGAGGAACTGTGTATCGGAAATTCTAAAGATATGCTCATTTTAAAATTATTTTGCGATATTGCTGTCGAAATGAATTTTATGGTTTAAGTGCGAAGAACATGATGTTTAATAAATAAAGGTAATACGCAAAATGTTAATAAAACGCCCCTTCGGACGTAATTTAAAATCTGAAACGTAAAAACTACTTTATTTCGTCGCATTACATACTGGCTGTGATCAAAATGCTGTTGGCCTGAATAAAAGCTGGAATATAAATTGAAAACTATGTTTCATTCTTGAAGCGTATTGTATGTGGAAAAATTGCTCGAATGTTCTTAACTAAATTTTGTTCAATCTTCTAATTGCTTTTAAATTTTAGACTTTTAATTCAAAAAAATTTATGTCGTTCAGTTAATTTATTTGCGTGCAAAATTAGTAGTAATTTAAAATTACTAGAGTAATATTTCATTTAAATATTTGAAAACTATTCCTGATTAACAACTCCTTTTATTTTGGCAATGTTTATCCTAAATTCTAACCAATTATTTTTAATTTTGCCTTTCGATGACGGAACCCAGCCCAGAAGAAATAACAAGCTAATGAAGAAAATATATTAAGAATGGATTTAAGTACTGCACGTTAACTACTGAACGAATCGACTACTGAAGTAAATTCTCGCTTGTTTGAACACCTCTATCCCTCACCGTTTCTGAAAACTGAGTTTGTCTGGGGCCACCAGCGGTAGAATGATAAAAACCGCTAAACAGGATAGTTCGGTCCGGTGTTCGAGTCAGGGCGAACGGATTGGCTGCCTGGGAGTTTTTGTGGTTTTCCCCATGTGTAAGGTAACTAACTGCAACAGAGTTTGTAGAGCTATTAGGTATCTTTTTAAAGCAGGAGACACGACAAATAAGCAATGCCCTCGTTGGGACTCGAACAACAGATCTCTCGAATACGCGCCGAGCGTGCTGACCACTACACCACGAAAGCATGCGAAGAAGGCGGGAGAAATACCTTATAAATTTTCCTTAAAAAGTCCTCCATGGGCCATCCCTCTCTTCTTGTCAAGTGCGTAATGGCGGAACACGTAATAAATAAGTAAATAAAAATTAAAGTTCTGAGTGCAAATTGCATAAGGTAAATTGATAAATTCTGAATTTATAATATCCAGTTGATAGTTAAATGTAGTACTGTTTTAGGCATTCATATCTAAGAAGTTTGATTTGTTGAATTAGAATTTTTAAAGTTGTATATTTGACCAGCTATTAGCAGTTACTATTAAGCTTCTTTGAACAGCAGTTCTTCATGATAAAGTCTTAATCTGGTTAGATTTTAAGTTTGTGCTACTTTATTTTGAGTTATTAGGCTATAGCCCATCGATGCTGTAATACAGTTTTATTCTAATAAATCATTAGGTACAACTTTACCGTACAAGTTTGTCACTTTATTATAAGCTGGGTGCTATCGTGTTACAAAATAATTGGAACAAATTAAAAAATATGTAATAAATGTTCTTCTGCATTTCAAATTATAGTCTCGCATCCTTTACTCAAAGAGCAAAAAGTTGCTTTTCTTAGACGCGAAAAATTACTTTCGAAATGTATTGGAGCAATTCAGAGTATCAGGAATGCATAAATACGTCCAAAAGCAAAGTCCGAAAGACAATTCCTTTGAAAGAAAGGAAATGGCAAACAGCATACATTAAATTTTACGCATATAAGAATGTTTAATTGTGAATATAATGCCTGAACAAAAATGTAAAAAATACGTATACTTTTTATACATCAGGTTACAGTCTTTAAGAATTTGGAGCAGGAAACGAGATAAATCAGCGATGCCTTCGCTAGGATTCGAACTTCAGAATTTTCGGTTGTTAATCGGACGTGCTTTCTTATTACACCACGACAGCACGCGATAGGGACAGACAAAATACCTTATAAAGTAATCAATAACAAAATTTTAAAAGTAAGGATGAGTGAATTAGCATAAAAATACCTTTAACACAGATTATACTAATAATTTTAGAGATATATTAGACAGACAATGAGAAAAAATATTCGTAACTAGCCGATTTATGAAAAGATGCTCCAAGGAATTCGATTCTTTGATGAATATCATTTTAACTTATCAAGTATTATGAGTAGTAATTGAGAAGTTGCGACTTATTGATTGTGGTAATTGCAAACTATCTGTATTTTATTCAAGTCCGAATATCTGAATGACCGGTTCCTCCTACAAATATTTTCATTTTTTAAAACGTCACTGATAAGTGTAGACATGTAAGAAGAATATAGTCTACTGTAATATTATATACTATACTGTAATATTATTCCTGCGCGTTTAAGTAACTTGTGTAAAATAACTTCTAACTATTAGTGGATAAGTCTTATCTTACTTTATCAGATTTTATCATACATTCAAATATATATTTAGTAGTAAAAATCTAAACCTACTTACTGTAGGATATTAGGGCCAACAGTTGTTGAAAGTATCTGACATAAGAAATGCAGGACATCTCTACATTACTTCGGTCTTCATTTAATTAGTAATTTATTTAATTTCATTTAATTTAATTTCTAATCTATCTTCATTTAATTGGTAACATTATGATAGTTGGAGAACAGTACATTTAGTTCTTATAATGCTATCCCGCACAAATTATGTACTGCTTCGAAAGATCTCGCTCTCTCATACTTTATGTAGTGTTATATTCTCTGTAACATCTGCATGAATTGGCAATGACCACTATAACAACCGAATCTCAGTTTATTTAAAAAGAGAATAAGAATGCAGTTATCTTCACACCATGATCAATTGAATGAAACTGCAGAAGTTCAAAGCGAATTATTTTATATTAGTTGTACCAATGATCTCTTAGCATGCAGGCCTAAATCACTGGGTGTCTAATTCGCCTTTTATCATTTCTTATAGCAACAGTAAAGAACACTAACTGTAATTTTATCCTCTGTTACCTCATCACAGATAATAAATAATACTCATCACTTGTCTTTATACACTCCTTGGGAAATCTTGGCCAGATGCCCTTGATATGCTTTGATCTTCTTGATCTGTCTTCTTATAACACTCATTCCTTGTCATTATTACTCCTTGAGTTATTTTACCCAGATCTACTTGATAAGTTAGAAACCTCAGTTGTTTGCGACCGCAGCTGTGATAGCATAGAACGGATATGCATATGTCTTTCAACTAGGATTTGAGGATGTCACACTTCAGAGTCCCACTGCTTTCCATTGAAGTAAATTCAGAAAGTATATATTAGATATATGAAATATCTAATTCAGCGAACAGCTCCTTAAAACATGCATCGAACAGCTCCTTAACAGCTGATAAAAAATGTCCATCGCGGCTTCTGTCGAGTTTATTTATGTAGTTTTGTTGCATATTTCCATGACTTAGCATCAAATTTCCATATCGGACAACATAAAACAGCCAGAAAGGCAAATTTTCCTTCAGCTTAATATTTCAAACTTACGTTTCCTCACGCTGCATGGATATTATTTATTATTATTATATGATTACGTTTTACTTGCTTTTCATAATAAAAAAACAAAAATACATTTTAATTTTGGACTTCTGTGTAGTTCTCTCCATTAATGCCGTAACTGTTGTAGAGTATTCAAAATAACTCAGCAGTTTTATAATTTTTCAATCTAAATTCAAATTTAATCTTCCTAGAGGAGGTTTTTATTTTTTTCGCACAACTTTAATTCGGAAAAATATTAAAATCCTTGTTTTTTTTACTTTCTTAAGAGCTTTTTACAGTTCAACTTTAAATTATACCTCTCAAGCGTTTTGCACGATTGAAACGATTGAAAACACATTTTTATTTTCCTTCCTTCTTTTCACTACCGAAGTTTCTTTTATTATTATTATTATTATTGTTTCAGAAAAGCTTTCAAGCAAAATGTTTCAAAGAAATAACAATAGTCAAATGGATATTCAATCCATTGTGGGGAGCCAGTGAAAGTCCTAAGTATGAATAAAAACACATTTAATAATTTTTTATTGCAAAGCTGTTTGAATTTTGTTGATGTTCAAGTGCTAAAAAGCTGATATTCAGCTACGACACTTCCGTTTCAAGGAAACTTTTTTTCCATCAAAGAGAATTAATAAAAGAAGTGTTTGCGCCAGAAAACGTATAAGAAAATTCTCGATACTACAAATAAGTAGTAAGAATCATGATGGTGCATAGTTTTATATTTCATCCAAATTTAATTAAATAACAGAAAATTAAATTGAATTTCTTTTGATTACTTACATAACAAAATGTATTTAAATCTTTATTTGTAGGATCATTATTTTAAATTAACAAGTTATCAGGATTTCGGTCTTTACTATAACTTCTCCTTTCCGTATTCCTTACTAGAATGTAAATTAATGAGCGAGTATTTAATTTGAAGTTTTTGGTTTTTAAGATAGAGCGTGTTTCTGGTTTCACGTGCACTCTACGTGTTAGTTCCTTGTCAGCTCTGATAGTTGTAATTATTTGCCTTTGCGTTCTGCCGCTGCTGACACCGTTACTCTGCTACTCCGTGTAGAGTTACTGAGCCAGTTTCTGGTAGTATTTAATTGGGTAATGCTTGGCTACTGCTCAACGTTTAACTTAATTTTGACTGTTCTATTTAGTTTAATACGATCTGTGGCTGATACTGTTGCACAAGAGATTGCGTTTATATTCTAGATTCTGTTTTAAATAAAAATGACATTTAAACTTTCTCACGACTTTGTAGTTACTTCAAACCGAGTGACCCCAAGTAATTTTATGAGGGCTGCGGATAAAAACAATAATATTTGCTTCTCAAGGAATAAAAATTTTAAATGTAAATATAAGCAATATTAGAGATACAAAGATATGGAGTGAGAATAGTTGCCATTATTTATTTAGACCCACTTGGAAAGTTTTCTCTGAAAATTTAGAAAATCTTTATAATTTCTTTATTTAAATGTTATGTTGAAAATAAGTTATTTAATGGTTAATTTAACATATTGCAGGTATTTGAAATAAATGACAGTCTCAAAGTTTAATATTTAGGTATTAGATTGTTTCAATTACAAAGTGTAAGCAAAAGAAATTTCTTACAGGTTATTTTCTTAAAGACAGAAAATAAATAATATAAATCTGAATTTCTTCCTACACTTTATTATTATAGATATTTATTTATGTTTTGATAAATATTTAGTAAGTGAAATTTTAAATTAAATTTAAAATTTAGTTAGTTATTTGAAATTTAATTTAAATTTGTGGATTTTACTTATTTAATTTACTTATTTAATTTTGTTCAATCTCAGAACCCCACAAACACTAACAAACGAATAATTGCTTAAGTGTGTGAATAAACACGTAAGACTTAAGCAGGGTTAACTACCCTTTATTTCTCAGAATATTTACAATCAACTCCTAACTCGGAGTATACACAAAGCCTCCACTTGGGCTTGAACTTAAATAATAATGAATTTAAACTAAACTAAGCTTAACTAAAGGTATCTGAAAGATATAGCCGAAGCTATCAGAATTCTATGTAGTTGGCCCCTAAATATTAATTAAATCGGCGAAGTCGGTGAAGCATCGACTTAAATAGTACTCTTACTCATTTTCAGTCACTGCGTTTCTGAAATTACATTCTGGCAGGAAATTGTAAGCTGAAAATAGAATAAATAGGAAAGAATCATAACTTAAAATAACGGTTAATAAACTTAGGATAAACCTTACAAATTTGTTAAAAAAAAAGCTGCTTTCAGGTCTTTCATTCGGTTCGAGTGTAATATTTGTTTAATAATATTGTTGCTACAAAAATGTGCTATAAAATGTATAAATAAAATTATTGCAATTCTTTTGAAAGAAATTGTTAAATCAGAAATTAAGCTTCGCGTATTTAAAATTACTGAAATTCTCAATTTATATATAAATATTTATTACCATGCCAAACAGATATAACCATTAGAAATGGAATATGTTTTACTTCATTTGACGCATTTTAACGAACTTCTGCGATATCCTCATTCTGCTTCTTCAAAATATTGCATTTCATTACATCAGAAAATGAATTAAAATGCTCCGCGAAATTTCCGACTCTAAAGACATACTTGAATCAAAGACTTGCGGGCAAAAATTCCAACGCAAAATGCAAAGAATTTGTGAGAAGTGATCAGTGCTGCTGAGTCTGAAGATACAAAAACAAAGGAACAGGAAACACAGAATCACTCAGTGAAGCGATAGGAAATGTTTAAAAAAAATCTGAAAGAAATGTTTAAAAATCTAAAGGAAATGTTTAAAAAAAATCTGAAAGCTTTGAGATTTTGTATTACGCCCAAAGGGACCTTTTTTAACGTTTTGCGAATTACCTTTATTTATTAAACATCATGTTCTTTGCACTTAAACTAAATAAAATTCAATTCAACAGCAATACCACAAAATTTTTAAAAACAACATAGCTTTAGAATATCTGATGGACTTGTACAGTGTTGCTCGCCTTGAAATCATTGAGTGCGTTCAGAAATTCTTTTAAAGTTTCACAAAACATGAAATAGATAATAAAACAAATTCGAAATCCAAAATTAGGGCTTCCACAGGCCCATGTTCGGGTGGAGGATTACGTTATTCAAAATTTCATGGCTCTAAGTACCATCGTTTTTTCACAGTGCCAGAAACATACATGCATTCACGTAGATTCTTCATTATTTAATTTCTTTAAATATAATGCAGGGCGATAATATTTGGTGGCAACAATTTAAAAAGTGATTCGCCGTTCATAGTGAAACGTCACAAAATGGCGTTTTGAGACTAATAGCCGATCTGGACAATCGCCTCTTTGGGCTAATAAGTAAATTTTTAATTAAAAATATGTAAAGACAAAAATTATTAACTACTTTAAATTACATACAGGAAAATCAGCCTGCATATTTTTGCTTTTTTCTAAAGATAAAATAATAAAAATTAAGTATCTCAAAAGCTAAGTGCAAAACGATAATGATTGTACCTAGCATTTAATAAAAAACGCTTTTAGCAAAAATTTGACAGCTTAACATTTCAGTTTTTTAAAGCAAAATTCCCTTATTTTTCTTGAAGTATCTGAAACACTTCGAGTGAAACTAGTGCTAATTCTAAACATTAATCCTAAACCAGAGTGAAACAAGGGCTAATTAAACAATACAACCACTAAGCCTAGACGTTTCCAAGTAATATAAGAAGGCCTGAAATGTCTTCTGTTTTTTTTTTTTTTTAGTCCAAAGGGCCTTTGTCCCTGAAGGACTATTGTTTTCGTTTTGCGATTTTGCCTCGGAAACATTAAAAGACTGAATCACTTTTCAAACTGTTGCCACCAAATATTGCAGCTCTATATTACATTTAAAGAAATTAAATAATGAAGAATCTGCATAAATGTATGTATATTTCTCCAAATGTTATAAAACAAAGGTACCTAGACCAATCCAATTTTGAAAAACATTCGTTTCCACCCGAATAAGGGCATCTGGAAGCCCAAATTTGGAATTTGGAATTTGTTGTATTATCTATTTCATATTTTGTAAAACTTTAAAGAATTTTTGATGGACAAACTCAAACGATTTAAAAGCGAGCAATGGCAACACTCTACGGGGGGGGGGGAAACTTTTTATCTCCAACGCGCGAAACTGTGTATCGAAGTGCCAAAGGTACGGGCACACACATGATCGGTGTAATAAGCCCGCTGCCTTAAATGTGCTCAACCACATGAAACATTTACATTCTCATAAACTAAAGATGATAAGGACAAACCACTTATCTGTGCCCTATGCGGCGATAATCACGTTTCGTCCTACAAGGGTTGTTCTAAACACCCTTATAACGTCATAACCAAATTGTGAAATTTAAAGCCAAAAATGAAGCAAAGAAAAACTCCCAATTTAAGTTTGAAAATGAAGATTTCCCGGCTCTACCAGGAAATAACTCGCAGGAAATACCTAAAGCCGCCCCAGCCTGGAACAGACCAATGACAAATGAAAATACTAATGATAAGCCCAAGACCAGCGAATTAGGTTTCTTCGACTAGATTGACAAGTATAAATTATGCACGTTAAAGAATTTTTCAACAAATTTAAAGAAGAAAAAACCATTTTTGATAAATTAGAGGTCGGAATGACCGCCTCTGATTTTTACAAATCTCAATTATGAATTTTAGATCCATTTATAATACCTCAAATTTTATCTCAGCTAGCAACAGCTATTTAAAAGTTTGTTAGTTTAATGCCAACGGAATCTGGAAGCAGCATCATGAACTCACTAATTCCTTAAATCAGCAGAATATTAATATATGCCAATTAATGAGACTTATCTACGACCGTGCGATAGGTTCAGAATTCGTGGATATCAAATTGTTAGAGAAGACAGACAGATAATAGAGGAAGCGGAACCGCAATTATAATCAAAAATCATCTCAAAGCTACGGAATTTAATCTTAACCCTTCCTACTCGATAGAAAATGTTGCAGTATTAGTCCACAGCGAATTTAGCGAACCCTACTTATTTATCTCTGTTTACAACCCTTCATCAAGCATCGTAAACTCTAGTGATCTAGATTATCTCAATTCTTCATATTATCCTACCATAATTACAGGGGACTTAAATGCAAAACATCTTGCCTGGAATTGCAGAGCTATAAATAGGGTTACAGCTGAAACCGTCGAGGAGAAAACAACGCAAGGCGAAAACGTCGTGGTACAAAACATCGTGGGAGAATATAAAGCAAAAAGAAAGCATCGCAGTTCTGAAACATCGTGGTACAAAATATCGTGGTCGAAAATAAAGCGATTCAAAAATTTCGCAGTTTAAAAACAGCATTGTCAAAAATATGGTGGTAAAAAATAAAGTACCTACAAATCATCGCATGACGATTACATCGCACAAATGCATTTATCAGGTTTTAAAAGAAGCAACACCGATTTTATATCACCTACCTCGCCTAAAAAAGTCAAGAACATAATTAAACACCTTCAAAAACATAAAGCTAAGGGGTATGACCTCATCTCAAATAAAGCTCTCCATGCATTACCAAATAGATGTATCGTACTCATCACTAATATTTTTAACACATGCATCCGACTTTGTTTTTTCCCTTCGTAATGGAAGCATTCTATCATAATCAATATTCTAAAGCCTGGCAAAGATCCCAAATCAGTAAAAAAACTACAGACCCATTAGCCTTTTACCGGCATTGGTATTTGAAAGAGTTCTCAGTGTTCGCCTAACCAATCGTCTGGAGAGACTGGATCTTATCGACATAAATCAATTCGGGTTCAGGAAGGGGCACTGTACAGCCCATCAAATATTAAATCTAATTGGATTTATTGCACAGGAATTTAGAAAAAAGAATGGAGTAGCCGCATGCTACCTCGATTTTGAGAAAGCTTTGATCGAGTGTGGCATTCCGGTTTACTACACAAGCTCTCAAATTTTCTGTTGCCTAACACCTTTATAAAACTCATACACTCCTACCTTAAGCGACGTACGTTTCAAGTTAGATGCGGAGATGCTCTTTCATCAAAAAAAAACTATTTTCAGCGGCGTTCCGCAAGGCTCGGTTTTAGGCCTAAAATTTTTCAATATATTCATAAACGACATGCCATTACCTTTTCATTCAAATATATTAAAGTATGTGGATGATACTATAATTTTGACAAGTTCAAGGAATTCCAAAAATGCATTTGATAAATTGCAATTTCAAGTCACTATCATCCAAAATTATTGTCAGGACTGGAAAATAAATTTAAACTCTGAAAAATGCTGCTTCGTTTTATATCGTCGCTATAGGAAATATTACCCAGTTAACTACAACATCCGAATTAATGACTCGTTGGTCCCTGTAGCTGATTCGTACAAGTATTTAGGAGTGTATGTTGACAGATCTCAAAATTTCAAGGAACATATTCAATATACGACAAATAAAGCTAATGCCGCCTTTATGGCCCTCTATTCAATACTGGAAAGGAAATCAAAGCTAAACCTCGAACTAAAGAACACTCTATATTACCTTAATCCGACCAATAATCTTATATGCACTTCCCGAATGGGCTACAGAGAACAGAACTGATAGAAAATTAATATCCTTCGAAATAAAATCCTAAGAACTATTGTGAACGCTCCGTGGTTCATCCGCAACTCCCAGATTCATAACGACCTGGATATTGATCCAATTCATGATCAGATCCTTATTAGTGCCCACAATTTCTTTGAAAAGATGAAAAACTTACCAATCAGAAATCTGCGATCCTACAGAAGAATATGTAGTTAAAAGATCACGAGCTATCCATCATAATGCGTTATGGTGGTAGTGTAAATTTGTATATATTTTTAATATTTCAAGAATTGTGTTTAAGTGTTATGTTATATTGCAAAGATAGGACTTTGTTTACTGACAAAGCTGATGGACTTTGTTGTGTATATATTTATTATTACTATTTTTCAACTTTAATTTTCAAAGAAAGTACTTTGTTTATTCTTGCAAAGGTTTAGGACTTTGTTATATTCTTAATTGGGTGTGTGAAAATTTAGCATCATTTAAATGCAAATTTGTACTTCAAGTTTATCTCGCCCATAATAGTGATCTGACAAATCACATAGCTCGCGCTAGTCACGTGTCCCCAGCATCAATGCCTCACTTACCTTAGCTGCTCATTCATTTCGACTGCTGTTGCCATAGATGAAGGTTGCTTTTCTCGTGCTCATGCATTGCCAAAGATTACTTTGATAAATGATTTATAATAAATAATAATAAAAATAATAATAATAATGATAAATGATAAATGTTATTTGATAAATAAAGGTAACACACAAAATGTTAAAAAAACGTCCCTTTGGACGTAATTTAAAATCTGAAACCTTTCAGATTTTTTTTAAATCTTTAAAATTGTAGATGCAAAAGATAGAAAGTTATACTGACAAAAAACAAATGGAGCTTCAACTATCTCGAGTCATTAGAGAATGCTAACGTTTTATCAAACTACTAATAGTAGCAAATGTTCTGGTGTAAGTTTAACTCTCAAATACTGCATTATTACCAAGGAATAAAACACGATTTCGAAGTTTTGCTCAATAGCTCTTGAAATTATGAGAAAAATTGTATAAAATAATGTTCTTTGATTACTTACATTTTATTAAATTTATGTGTTGACGAAGATTTAATTGAATTATAACTTTCATATGTAGAAATCATATTTAAACTCATTAAGTTACACATAACTATGATCAAAATAATAATTATGTAACACTTTTGATCTGTCATTAAGTAGTAGGGGCTTAAAGCCTCAGCATTCTTTTGAAACAGTAAATGTTCTATTTTTCGCTACATAAAGTATATATTCGTTTGAAATTGAGTAAAGCTGTCAGATACACTAGACTTACGGCTAACAAACTAAACAGATTCAAAATGCTTTCGGAATGGAAAAATTGCTTCCCCAAAATCTAATGATAAGATTGTGATGAAGGAGGAGGGGTACATTCTATAGATCTTTTGCTTTATTTCTTTTTCTTTTTTCTTTAAAGTATACGCTATCACTGGTGAGTATATTATAGAACTATTTTATTAATAAAATATTCTCAAACATGCAATGTTGCTAACATATCAGTGATACAGTAATAATATTTGTCGAAGAGTTAGTAGACTCATTAGGTTTTTCGGACCTCCCATATACTCATCGAGCATGCTTCCAGGACCACTACGAATGCATACAGAAAGGAAAGAGAAAATACCTTACAAGTGTCTGAAATTTCCCCAATCTACCGCCAGATGGCGTCATATTAAAAGATATTCAAAGCATTTATAATAATAAAAACGAGAGATAAAGAATGTAACCATGGCAACAGACGATATTAATTACTCATGCACTTTTTAAAAGACAAGTAGAATAAAGTACTTTGATGATGTTGGTTTTGAATTTTTGTCCTAATAAATAACTCAAAAGGATACACATAATGGATTTAAGAGAATCATCCTGAGGCTAACACAAGTTATTGTTGACCGAACAATTATGTGAACGAAAATATACTTTAAGAAGAAATTCTTTAGCAAATACATTTAGACTTGATATCGCCATAATAAATACTAAGATTTTATTGCGCTGTAAGAATCTACCTAACCTTTTGGAGCCTACTTCCTTTGTTCTGACAAAGACGGATATCCTGAATACGCATTTTCATTTCTTTTAAAGAAATGAAACCTGCGAGTAAATTTCAAAATGTCTTGGTAAAATTATTATGAGGAAAATAACACGCGCATGCACAGTGGTAAATTAGCTTTTGTCTTATTCATAATGTGGTCACTTCAGGAAGGTATGGGAAGGAGATTTTTAATTTGTATTTGAAACATGATTAATAAAACTGTTTTCTTACTGAGTTAATGCACTCTTCTTGATATTATTGATATAGGGACTTTGTTTTGACTATTACAGTAATAGACACAGCAGTATAATCAGCTAATTATATTTTAATAAACCAATGAAAAACTTTAATGTGAAATGTAATGCAAATATGCATTATGCTGATTGTAACTGATTTGAATTTCAGTCCAATTTTATTACAGATAAGTTCTAAAGAATCTGAAAGCAGCAATAAAGTTTAAGATTTGTTCATTTATTTGCCATTAAGTGGTACAGAATTATTTCTTCGGAATTTTTGCGTTATTATAATGTGAGCAAGTGCTAACATTTTCCCTGACAACAGCTGTTTCTAATATGAAAATTAAAAACTGAACAACAGAAACTGGCGTAAGTTTCAAGAATTTAGAGAAAAAATTCATTTCAAAGTTATTCCGAGCATGCTAGATACGATACCCAGATTTCCTAAGAAAAAGCTGAAAATGTTTTAATAACAAACTCACTTTCGGAATTATATGTTTTGATTAGACGCAAGCACCATTCAAATGTATTTTACTTAGACATTTCTTTCTTCTTAAAAAACTGACTTCAAGTAGAACCCTCCAGAAAGAATTCGTGGTGAAATAAATAAAGTGTTACTGTGAAGTTTTATAAAAAGTTTTGGGGATAGTGTTGGAGAGCTTGTTTTTCTGAGCAAGAGACAATAGCTAGATATATTTATATGTCCTTATTAAAAAATACAATTTCCAAGCTGTTGCAGAGGATTTTACTTGCAGCAGGACAATGGAAGTAAACAAACTAACAAGAACAAGTCAATTCTGTATTGTATACCAGACATCTTATGTTCCATTAACACCACTCCAGTCACCAAATTTAACATTCCGTTGCTCGCACGTTACCTGAGAGATGCATAAATAGTATAGGATGTAAATGTACAAAAGCAAAAAGGGTAAGTTTAAGGTACCGTTTTTGTATGTTTCGATACAAATATTTTGTTGAAAATTCATACAGTGTAATTTAATTTCCCTTTTATAGCATAGAGTACAAATATTAGAACATTTTTACAGATTCTGCTCAAGAACTTTGATTAGTCCAAAGGGACAATTTGCCCTGACAGACTGTTAATTTCGTTTTGGCATTTTGTGTTGAAAACTATAAATGGAGAATCACTTTTCAAATTGTTGCCACTAAATATTATCGCTCTGTATTATATTTAAAGAAATTAAATAATGAAGAATCTGCATGAATATATGTATGTTTCTCGCATTGTGATAAAACAACGGTTACCTAGAGCCATCAAAATTTGAATAACGTAATCTTCCACAGAATATTAGCATGTGGAAGCCCTAATTTAAATTTGAAATTTGTTTTATTATCGATGTCATATTTTGTAACACTTCAACGAATTTTTGATTTAAAATCTAAACGATTTCAAAGCGAGCAATGGCAACACTGTAGGAAAAAAAAATATTTTTATCTCCAGCGCGCGACTGCGTATCTGAAATTCTAAAAATATGCTCCTTTTAAAATTATATTTTCCGATATTACTGTTGAACTAAATTTTATGGTTTGAGTACGTAGAACATGACACTTAATAAATAAAGTTAACACACAAAACGTTAAAAAAACGGCCCTTTGGACGAAATTTAAAATCTGGAACCTTTCAGATTTTTTATTTATTTATCGGCTTAGAGCTTTACTCAAAGTATGAGAAAGGAAAAAGATCGAGAAAATTATAAATCAAGCCAAATTAAATTATCCTTTCGAAAGAATAGCATAATGCTGTTGCGCTCTACGGGTTCGTGGATTTAAAGTGGTGACGACAATACTCGATGAAGAATCGAAACACAATTTATTCGCCACTATTACACAGGACAGTTCCAAAAACTGGTTTACAGTCGTCGAAAAGACTAGCCAGTATTGCACAGGACAGTTCCAAAAACAGGTTTACAGTCGTCGAAAAGACTATCTTAAACACGCTGAAACAATCAGCAACACAGCCTTCGGGCCACAACGGTGAAGATAGTTTCACGGCAAAGCACTGCCTCGGACGATCGCTCTCAAGCTAATATCTGAACTCAAATTCACTACTACAGAACTCAAAATATTCCTCACGATACACTCAAAATACACTACTCCTGATACAAGCAGGGTATATATAGTTTTTGACCTGCTTTCGAGAACATTCTCGGACAAACCGGTAAGAATTCGTTCTAGAATGCTTCGCTCCGTTTATGGCATATCGCCAATTTTGACGCCAAATGTCTCTATATGAGCGATTTCGTGCCATATCTGGCAACCCTAACCCGCTTTCTGGGGAAGCTGTCTTATCGCAGCTGAGCATTTTGAACAATACATGTTATAAAGTTAAGTCTTAACGCCTCTTAATTAACTCTCTTCCTGTTGCATTTATAACTATTAGCTTTTATAATGGATATAGCAGTTGGTCTACAGCAAAATAATTAGTTCTGCAGATATATGTTACTCACTTTAATTTCAAATTTGTGAAAAATCTATATACTCGGAATTTCATTACATAGACCATATTAATACATATCTTACAGTGGTTTTCGAAAATGTGAGCGTCTAGATGAATATGTGTTAGTTTCCTTAAGAAAGTACTGCATAAAAGCATCCATCCTTCTAGGCAAATCACCTTAGTGTCCTTTGCCATTGTATGATCATAAATACCAAGTTTTCACGCTTCAATCCTAAATACCAAGTTTCTTTAACTGAATTTCGTTGTGTGATTAAAATTTTAACTAACGAAGGATATAGCCCTAAAAAAATGAAACTGAGAGATTCCTGTCTGTTCTCCAAAGTGAAATCTGAATTTCCTGGAATGATGATGGCCTGAAAAGAAAAGTTATGAACATTTTGAGGATAAACCTTATTTTTTTAAGACAAAGTTTTGCTCATTAAAAGCTCTGAAAGCGTACTGAGGTACAATAAAAAATAAATTATCAAAATTGATGTTCCTTTTAAAAAGTACATGATGCTAGAAAGCCTTTGGATCTATTGGTGTACATTTACCTGGTTCCCCACGAAAATGCTGCCAAATTGCGAGTATGAGCTAACAACCAGTACCTAAATATGAGCTAACAGTCAACCTCGGGAAATGAGTGCCATTTGCAAAATAATTCTGTTGCCAGTTCCGCAGTGACCAATCTAATGTGTGGAATCTTTTCATTCAAAAACTTATGAGTATTGAGATTTCAAGATAGTGTTACTGTGTGTTTGTGTGTGTGTGTGTGAGAAAGAGAGAGTCTTTAATATTCGCATACCTTTCATCAGTCGAATGACTTTCTATTGTAAGAAAGACTTATTTGAGAGAGCAGAAATTCATATGCTAGATAATTCTGTTTTAAATATGTCTAATAGATTGGCTGTTAGCTCATATTTAGATAATTATTCTCTTCATATTCCTACAATAAAAGCACAATTTTTTAAATAATTAAAACAAAGTCTCTTTTATTTTTGCCCCGATATATTAACTAACTCTGCGAACTTCAATGTGTTAAATTTCACGAATATTATAGGTGCTTGAGATTCATTTCTGTTTGCACCAATCAACAAGTTCGCAATCCGTGGTCTTAATTATCCTGCTGTTTTCATTTCAGATTTTTCTAATCTTTATCGCATTCAGTTTTCCTCTCTTCCCGTTTAAATTTTTCAGAAGCTTTGTTTCTTAAAATTTCTGTAGCAAGAAACATATCTTTCTTAAATATAATTTTTCTATATGTTACCTTTTAACAAACAGGGCGAAATTAAACTTCTTAAAATATATTTTCCTTTCAAACTATATTTTTCTTTTATACCAATATCAGCTATATTAGAAGAAGCTCAGAAAGTTTGTTTTAAATCATCCACGAAAAATTCAGAGTTAAAAAACCTCTTTTTTTCATTTCTTTAGAAGTCATATATACATTTTATTTCTTTGATACAATTCAGTTTATTGTTTCATTATGATCAAGTGAACAGCTCGAGAAAAGGTCATCTTCCATTGTTTGTTTACATTCCAATCTTCTTAAACAATGAGAATGCGTAATGCGCCTATTCATTTAATCTATCCACCAATATGCGCGATTGCTTAAGATACAACAGCAAATATAACAAACTATAGAGTTCCCGCGCAAATTAAATATTGATACAAGATTGAACCATGTGTTTCTTTCAATGGAAAATTTTACACAAGAAATGAAGCAAAATGCTGTTGTCTTTGTCCACGCAATTCCATAGAGGAATGGTTGCCAGAGCCTCAAGGAAGTTGGACTAACTTTCTATTCCAATTTGAGCAAGAGCACTGCGGTGGGCGGTCGGAGGGTCTCCCACCCAATACAAAAGAACTTGCGGCTCGCCGTATATTTAGAGTCTCCCCATGCCGCAAAGACACTATACATTTATCAACATTCATGTCTTCTCCGGCATTCGAACCCTGACCCTTCGGCACAGCAGTAGGCTCCCTTAACAACTATACAGTCTGGGCGGCAAACAAAATACTGAATAGTAGGATAGATTTAATAATTTTTAGACATCCTTATTTAGTCTTTTGAAGTTATTTTATAGAGCTTTTACATGATAAGTCTGTTGCAACAAACTTTAGGCAGTTGGGTTGCAGTCCATACTCAGCTAAATTTAGAAAGTTTGTTATGGAGAATTAAGAGCAATAATAGCTATAGTTTAAAATAAATGGAAATAATATATAATTACTGAAGTCAGCAGCATGATGCTTTATATGCAAGTTTATACTTTGCCTCTCAATACATTAGTTTGTAAGGTTTTAGTTTAAACTAACAAAGTTTTATTTTAATTTGACTTTTTCTATCTGTTCTTATTTCAACTTCCCGTTAGAATAAGCGCGCGTTTCAGCTTTATGCTAATTTGAAGTGGAGCCAAGTTGCTATTTAAGCGAGAGGTAGGAACCTCTCAGAGTGAGAGAGCTTTTAGTCTCAGACCACTGCCACTCTGTTCAACGTTCGCCTGACCAGCTAGTATTTAAATTCTCAGCCGTAGCGCTGTTACGCTATTACTTATTGAAGTAAATCTAAGTGCGTTAGTATTAGTTAAATCTTGCTACGCACCGTTTAGTTTAAAGGCCAACCTTGCGTTCATAGCTCTGTGAGCAACGACGACTTAATTTCTATTTAATTTTAGTTTAAATTATCTGATTGTTCAGTTTAGACCCAAGTGCGGTCATTATTTTCTGTATCCCTCCCGAGTTGGGAAGTGGCTGTATATAATTGCGGTTTAATAAAAGAGGATTTTAAATCCTTCTCAAGTGCAGTTCTTCTACCACTTAACCACAGAACATAGCTGCATTCAGCTCCCTGTTCAAGATCAGGACGTAAAGTTTTATCGAAGATGTTCGCCAAGAATATGCACTGAACACTCAGTCCTGACAAGTTTAAACAAGGGTAAATTAGGTTCAGTACATTAGTTCCAACAATAAATTTTAATGTTAGAAAAGAAACATGTAGTACTGCGAAACCTCAGCATTTTTTAAAATAAATTTATGTTATTAATTCTTCTTTTAATTCAGCCGGATCGTTTACAACATTAAATATTTTATTACTCAATGTGTTCCAAAGTTGAAAGCTAATAATCGCAATTTCTTTCCTTAAAATGAATTTCTAAATTTTCGTAGTTAATTTGACGCCTTTTTTAGTTATTCATCTGAGGTACTTGCCTCACCCTTGTCTGGGCTTTGCTAAATACCATCCTTTTTATTCATATATATAT
>KK113104.1:91593-127003 GCA_000611955.2 Stegodyphus mimosarum | reverse complement strand
TATCTTTGTAATTCTAAATTAATATGATAATTAATGCATAATTTGATTACGTGGGTCATCCATAATGTTTCATTCTAGCCATTACAGTTTTTTACCCGCCTTATAGATAAGACAACAACTTCTTGATGTATGAGTATTGAGGATAAAAATGAAAACTCTGATAAGCGTAGAGCTATCGCTGACAATAAAACCTACAGATAAACAAACAAAAAACATTACTAATATATTTGGGTAAAAGGCGAGTGAAATTGACGAAATTTAAAAAATAATTGTTTGTGTTGATGGATTCACTGTAGAGGTAATTGCAAAGAATAATGTTATAAAACACACAGTAACAGGCAAACGCTCTGTCTTCCTCTAAATATTATATGAAATTAGAATATAACATAGTTAGTTCTTTGCGTAGTTGTACAAAAGGAATTCAGTGTTATCTTTCTTAAACTCAGCAGATTTCCTAAATATTAAATACGTGCATAATCAGATATCAAAATTCATACAATCAGTTTTTCATCTCGGGTAGTTGTAGAAGTTCGCGTAGTTGATAACTTTATACCTTCCGGCTGATGTCATCGTTTAATCGTCAGAATAAACAATTACAAAATATGCATACTTTTGGCCTCGTGTATTCACAGACGTGCAAGAATTGCACGTATTCTGAGGAGCAAGGTAAAGGCATACTTGCTTGCTTAATATTTTACACATTTGGAAATGACCCAAGTCCTGTGTACTTCCTCCACCCTCAGGCTAATGGAAGTTTTTACTTTCTCATCTCTGGTTGTAGAACGGAAAGTGCAGCGAACGTTAGTTACACAGGAAAAAAAAAAGAAACATACTCAGAATTGGTTTTTATTTAAAAACGATCGAGGTTCAGCTTATATCCTAAGTGAAAGCAACACCATTCTTCTGGCATAAATCATTTTTTTTTTTAAATCTGAATGTCATAACTGGCCAGGAACGATTCGAACTTTATGACAGCACGAACTGGGTGCATGAAAGAAAATATTTATCAGGATGATTCAGTTTAAGTGTAATAATAGTTACATTGTTCCTCCAAAAGTTTTTTAAGTACAAGTTTATAGGGAATAAAAAGACTAAATTAAAATCATTAAAAATTTTAAAATTAGAAACAATTTCTTTAGCTCACAAAATACTGAAAATTTAACTATGTACAAGTTCTCTGCTGCATCATTATTGTCAGCGCATCAACATTTGAATTTCTTTCTAACGAATATTCAATAATATTTTCTAATCATAGCCCTTAAAGCTTATATACAAAAAAGAAAACTTATATACATTACTTGTGTATATTATAAACGTATATATAAACTTATATACTTTACAGTAAAATTGTACATTGTATACATTAAACTTTCGTATTACTTCTTCTTATGTATGCTATTCAAATTGATGCTACCAAAATGTAAAACATTATACAGTATTTTTATAATGTTATTTCTTTTTACAGAATGAAATATGTCCAAACACTTGATGCACCTTGATTCCGTATTTTCAAATAATAATTTCTGAAAAATTCACAGACTGTGGAACATTTAAGGAAGCTTGTTATTGTAATTTTCTTTCACCATTCTGTGGAATTGCAACAGGTAAGATTTCGCGCTTTTGGATAAAGAAGTTATTGAACAGATCGAAAGTGATAAAAATGAATCAATTTTGGAAGAGTTAAATGACTAAAGTATGCTAAAGTAGCAAATAAGAAAAGAAAGAGAGAGAAGAAGAAAATTCAACTAAGATCATTTAGTGCGAGGCTGAAGCTTTAATGAATACATTTGAGAAAATTTTTTACATTTTTAAATACAATTGCGAAAGTCACCAAAAAAATAGAAAAAATATGACATTCCAAGTCTAATGAATATTCGTATTCTACAAAATGACTTTATATTAATGAAAAAAACGGAAGATATAAAGCAGATAAAATTCTACGTTTATTTGGAATATTCATGCATTGACAATAATGATTATTTCAAAGTAAAATATGGATTATGTATAATTAATATGTGAATATCTTTATTTACTAAGTTTTCCTTATTAAATATGTTTTCAGGATTTTAATACGCAGTTTTTTTATTTGTCAGTACATTTAATATTGTAAAAGAATCGTTTTGTGGCAAAGCACAACTTTACTTCGATAACCAGGTATATTTTATAATTCAGGATCGCTAAAATCCTAAACGTGCCGGATTAGTTATCAAACTTCTGCTGTACTGTAAAAAGTTTATGTTTTCTGATGGTTTAACTCACAAGAGCTTACGAAAAATATTAATAAAATCTCTCTTCACATATTTGCAAAAATGAAAACTTTCATAATCTAAAATAGGAACCCTCTATTGATCGCAACTATAAATAAAATAATGTATAGTTCCTTTTGTTATGGAACAAATAATCAACTGAAATTTAAAATGGAATAGACCTTTTTCAAGCGAAAAGCTAAATGTTCATTTAGCACAATTATATAAAGCTAAGTATTTGTCAAAAACATGAATGGCAAATCAGTTTAAATTGGCGGGGGGGGGCTTACGGCTTCATAAAAATGATGATTCAACCTTTCAGTATTCAGAGAAAACAAGATTAAATAAGTATCATAAATTATGAATTCTTTTAATAAATTATAGTTTGTTTTCGAAGTTAATGGTATGGATATACTGTTAACATATTTCAGAGATCCAAGAAGAATAAATAACAGGTGTCCTAGGTGGCGGTTTTAAACCAGAAATTAATACACCCTCTGCATCGAAATGATTATCCTGTTGAATTACAGACAGAAGATGGAAGAGTAGTTTAGAATACGTTATCTTCTACCTCTATAAAGTAGAAATTTGATACTATATGTCGATTTACTTTCATTCGTTTTTAATAGCATTATGTAAGAATTCCAGTTTAAGGTCTGAAGACAGAAATGCCAGTCTACAGGAACTATTGAGCAACTTTAAAATAAAAAAATCTAAGCACATGGTATTATAGCGGCTATAGGCAAAAAAACACGATGTGTTGGCCAAAACTATCTCTAGGATATAGCAATGCCAAACGTTGCTATGACAGAAAAGGATGTTTTAATGTTTCGGCAAAAATAAATGTGCATTGTGGTCGTCGACGTGAAGAAAAAATCAGGAAGGTCCTGCTATGCGAACGTATTTCGTTAAGATGCCTTGCTGCCGTAGCGGGAGAGTTACTGATAATGATACAGGGAATAAAAAAAGAACTTATATTGAGCATGTATATTATAAAACCTGAATGGCAAGATCAAGAACACATTAAAAAGGCAGTGCTTCTATATCAAAACATGTTCCCAGAATTCATTACTTATGCCAGAGAATCCATTAATGCAGCCCATGAAGTAAAAAATTAAATAACATGTAATATGTATAAAATAAAAGTTAAAAAATTCTTATTATACTCATATAAATGTATCTAACTTAATAAATTATACTTACTTATTAAAATTAGTGAAATAGCGGGAAAAACGTGTTTAAAATGGGGTCGCCATTTGGTACAAATAATTATATGATATCAAACGCAAATATGACATATATCAAATACAAATATGACAATCATTTCGATACAAAGCGAGTATTACAATAAAAATCGTTAAAAGATCTATTATTTCAACAATTAAAATTAAAATTAGTAAACTCTGGTAGCAATCAGAAAACGAATGCAAACATTTTGATTTTCATTAATTTATGAAAGCATAAAGCTTTGGGACAAGCGTCAGTAGTTTTTGAATAAATATAACTGCTTACTAGCCATTGGGCTAATTAATCAAGACGAAAAGATAACTTCGTAAGAAGATTTCAAAAAGCTCTGAAGAGTTTCAACAAAACTAGCTCAATTTAGAACTCGGAACAGATGTTGCAAGTTATTATGGCAAGCTTCAGTTGATAAAAATTATTTTTTATTTTATTTTTAAGGCTCCTTCTTTCTTTTCCTAAATTTGAAAGGAATTCTTTCCTTTTAAAATGCTTTCCTTTTCTTTTAAAGGAATTCTTTTCCTAAATTTGAAAAACTATAACACTTTCAAACTTTTTGTTTGAAAAAAAATTAAGTCTTAAAATCTGTCAGATCATTAATATATAATTCTTGTAGAAAACCTATTAGAAAACATAAATTCTTAAAAAGTCTCCTATGAGAAAAGATAATTCTCCCATTAAAAATTAAATTGAAAATTAATCTTCTATTAGAAAATAAACTTTCATATTAGAAAACATAAACTGAGAAATCCTCTCTATATAACTACACTACTTGAATTTTCTATACTACATATTTATTAGAAAAGAGTCTGAGAGGAAAAAAAGGTTAAAAACTGTTTTTATAGAAATGTACTCACTATTTTTTCAAACATTCTATTTTTGAATAATATGTAGCGCTCTTTATCAGTCCAAAATAATTTCATTTTGGTAAGATGCAATACCTAATATATAAAAAGAAAAATCTCCTCGTAAGTATACAAGTTCGTCGTATTGTGAAAAGACATATCATATAAAACCACTAAATTTTTAACATACATAATCCCGTAGTCCTGCACGTGAACATATGCACTTCAAAGTCCTAATTTTCAGTTTCAAGTTAGCTAATTTTTAACATTTTATCAATACCTGAAACGATATTTTTCGTCACCAATTTAAAATTATTATATCATGGTAAACTGCACACATTTCTCTTCAAACAACATGTGTTCCATGGCTTTTATTTTAAAAATTGATTTATTCATGACTTTTACAAGAAAGATCATAAAATATGATATAATTGATAAAATTATTCTTAAACTATCAGTTGAAAAAAAATGAATGATCTCAGAAAATATATTGTGCAATAGATCTGTAGCAGAACGTAGGCGGTTGACTCTGTAATAAACAGTGAGAGTTTTGATGTCTTAGAGATGTTGAAACGCCAATCCACAATGAATAAGAAATTTGGTAGTCGAGGTAAATTTAATTCAACTTTGATTTCAGCAAACATGTTGCGGCCGTGTGTGTGTGCGCGTGCGTGTGTGCGTGCGTGGGTGTGCGTGTGCGTGTGCGTGCGTGCGTGCGTGTGTGTGTGTGTGTGTGTGTGTGTGTGTGTGTGTGTGTGTGTGTGTGTGTGTGTGTGTGTGTGTGTGTGTGTGTGTGTGTGTGTGTGTGTGAACACTTCTCATATCTCAGATATTTTAAAATGTAGGTTTGGCAACACTTTTCCTTTCTAATTGTTGTTGATGTTCTAATTGTTTTTGATGAAATTGCATCATTTTGAATAGTTTCATTCTTTTAAAAATACGAATTTCTTTTAAAAATTTCGGTTTGGCAACAATTTTTCATCGTATTTTTTATGCTACTGTTTTTAAGAGACTGAAAAGTTGTTTAATTACTTTATTATTGTTTAATTGGTAAATTGTTTAATTACTTTATTAAGATAATTAATATTTGTATTAAGGGATATTGCTTATTTCATTGTATGCTTTTTATATGTAATGCATTTTTAACTGAATTTTTTTTTTCCGTTATTGTTTGTTTCTTTTTCGATAAAATTGTTCTGCAGAGTAAAATTCTGTGCATTTTTCAAATTTCTGTTCTGCAGAGTAAAATTCTGCGCGAAATGTTTTGTTTTTTGAGTTTCTTTCATGTTATTTTTTGCTTATTTCACTGTTTGTAAGATATTGAAAAGTTTTGCATGAGCCAGTGCACCTCGAAGCAAGTTTTTCGAAATTCGAATTAGAATTTAATTTTATGTTTTCTGACGAAATCGCGTCATTTTAAGATATAATGGGCTATAGCAAGGCGAGATTTCACTCTATTGGACAGTTTAAGAAATTGAAAGATTGTTTCTTTTTGCAAAGGTAAATTGTTTAATTAATTTATATATCTATATTTAAAAGGACGGGTTTTTCTGTGTGTGTGTAGGTGTCTTTCGTTCGTACTGCGCGTAAGCTAATAGACCCAGGCCTATGAAATCTGGTACACAAGATGCATCTAGACAAGAGCCAGAACTGAATTTTTTTTTCCGTTGTTGTTTGTATCTTTTTCGATAAAATTGTTCTGCAGAGTAAAATTCTGTGCAGTTTTCAAATTTAATGTTTGGTGTTCTCTTTAGACATTTTTCCGGTACACTTAAAAGCCAGACGAACGCTGGCCGCGCAGCGGCTAGTTTTTAATAAATTCTTCGCTTTATTAAATTTGTAAATTCTAGTTTTTAATTTATTCTTCGCTTTATTAATAAATTCTTCGCCAAATTTGCAGAATGCTATTATTAATTCCACGCTGTTGGTACGAGCATCTGCATTCGACGTCATTCGAACTAAAATATTCGAAAAATTCGATTAGGTTGAAATATTTGTTTTTTAGAAGTTTGCAAAGTTATGCTTTATTTGCATGCGAATCTGCATTCTTAACGTATTTAACATATTTTTCTGAATATATATTAGCTGTTTTCTTTATTTTTTAACGAAACATAATTTTTTTCCTTACTAATTTATTAATTTAACACATTTCATATACCTATTTAAAATTAATTAATTTTTAATATGCATAATATATTTTAATGAAGTTTAGGATCTTCTTCGGATTTCATTGAGAAAAGAAGCAAAACTTTTGCGTGATTCCGTGTGTGATAGTGATTTAAATTCATGAAAACTTATTACATTTTCTTAAAATTTTCTACATGCATAAATTTTCCTCTTTCATATTTTGTCTATATATTTCATGGCTGATTACTTTTTAATCTATAATATATTGCTTCTTCTTATTACAATGGATTTGGAAAAAATCCTAAGAAAGTGCTTCTCTTGAGTGTAGCAAAATGTTAATTGATTTACCTTTATTCTCTACGTTCAGTTTCATTGATGAAAAATACGCACAATTTTGTACTTTAAGTTCATTATATTATCAATGTGATACGTTGAACATGAGGATAGAGGGAGGGAATAATTCTTATAAAAAATTTACGTGCACGGTTGTATGCAAAAATTTTTTGTATGTATGCAAAAATAATTTTTAATAAATTTGTTTTGTATGCAAAAATAAACAACATCTGGCAATGATGTGATTCTTTAATATTTTAGGTTTATTATTATTGTTATTATTATTATTTATTATTATTATTATTATTATTATCACTGTTAAGAGCTACGCATACCGGACCAAGGAGGTGCAATATTTCAGAAAACTCAGTTAAGCTTTTTATTCATTTATTAGCCCAAAAGAGCGTTAGCTCAGAAGGGCTATTAATTTCGTTTTGGCATTTTGCGTCGATTCACTGAATATGTCCGTATCACTTTCCAAACTATTGCCACCAAATATTATCGCCCTGTATTATATTTAAAGAAATTAAACAATGAAGAATCTTCATAAATGCATATATGTTTCTCGCACTGTGACAAAACAACGGCAACTAGAGCCATCCAATTTTGAATAACGTAATCCTTCTCCGAATATGGGCATTTGGAAGCCCACATTTGGAATTTGGAATTAGTGTTATTATCTATTTCATATTTTGTAACACTTTAATGAATTTTTAATTACGAACTCGACGATTTCAAAGAGAGCAATGGCAACACTGTACGAAAAAACAACATTTTTATCTCCAGCGAGCGAGACTGTGTATAGGAAATTCGAACGATATGCCTATTTTAAAATTATTTTGTGATATTGCTGTCGAATTTAATTTTATGGTTTACGTGCGAAGAACATGATATTTAATAAATAAAAGTAATGCAGAAAACGTTAAAAAACTCCTCTTTGGGCGTAATGTAAAATCTGAAAGCTTTCAGATTTTTTTTTCCTTTATTTATTTTTAAATTTTCCTCCTAAATGAGCATGACAATTATAAACCCTTATAGCGCTATAAGGTATTTCTACTGCCTTCTTCGCATGCCTTCGTGGTGCAGTGGTCAGCACGCTCGACGTGTAACCGAGAGGTCCGTGATTCGATTCCCGGCAAAGGCGTTGCTCATTTCTCATCACTCCTGCTTCCGAAATAACTCAATGTCTCTACAGCGTAAGTAAAATCCTTGTCTAACAACCTCCTTTATTCAATTCTAGTAAACGCGTTAGCTTTGTACGTTCTATTTCTCTTCCTTTCCTTTGCTACGTTCCAGACTTCTTTTTCTTTTAATCCCTCTATAAAGAGCTGAGTTTTTAATAATTTAACTGCAGTTTTTTGTGTAAGTATTAAAAGATTTGTATTACTTCAAAAGTTTTTTTAATTAAAAATTTTTCATGTAATGTTATAGGCAGTCAATTGTCAAATTATTCAAATTAGTAATCAGCAATTAAGTAATCAGCTTGTAAGATCTGCTGGTCTGTCTTCTGATGTGACAGCTGAAGTAAGTGTAGAAATCACACAGGAGAAGAGTAAAAAGAACCTTTTATTAACTCAAAATTCACAGTGCGTCGATTTGACGCTAACACACTACGCCTCACTCGAGCGGCAACTCAAATAACAAGAACTAAACTAAAAATTCAAAGACATTAACCAGTAGTAGAACTACTCTACAGGGTTCAGATAATCCTGTTTCCTAAAACCGCGTCGAATATCTAGTGGCAGCAAAGTAATAGCTGTTACGCCACGTTAACCAGCAATAAATGCAAAACAGAAGCTCACGTTACAAAAGTACACAGCTCGCCCAAACTCTAACTTTTCCCTCTAGAACTCAGTATTTAAAACTTTTCTCCTCAAGGTAGAATTTGCATTACTTCATGAGCGCTACTACCAAATTTAAATATTCTGGCATTCACAATTAAGGGAAATGAAGGCTTATAGGAAAGTAAGCATAAAATTAAACTTAACTCGTTAAGTTAAATAAATATAAATCCCTTCAAGCTTAATGAAGTGACCTTTGCCTAAAAGAAAATAAAGCTACAGGGAAGCTCAGTGAGTCAAATGTAAACATAAAAACAGCAAAAATTTCTCAGGAGGAAAATTAGAATTCATGCAAGAGAGGGAGAAAAAGGGTAATTGTCTAACCTTCCTAAAAAAAGTATCTACCGGTCTAAATCAAGTCAAAAATATAGGAAACAAAATAAAAGTGACTCAACTGCGAAGTTAATCTAACAATCTGTAAAGTTACATCTAATGCACACAAAATAAACAAAACAAAACCGAAGAATTACCATCACAGGATTACTTTGTGCCTCATAAGACACAAAATAAAAAATAATTTTAAATAAGCTTGTATTACAAAAACATTAGAGTAAGAGACAAGACTGCATGGTTATAAAATATACTGAAACAAAAATAGGAATTTAAAAGTAAGGTTATATGTATATATATAAAGAAAAACAAATTAATCAGGTTATATAGCTTATTTAAGTAAAACAGAACTTCAAAATGAAATCTGAAAGTCTGCAGGATGAAATAAATGTACAAGAAACAAAATTTCAGAGATTTTGAATGAGTCAAAAAGTTTATTCCTATAATATCTTTAAAAAGCAAAGCAAGAACGACGTCATAATTGACAAAGCTTACACTAAAGGTAAAATCGGTAAAGTAAAAAATCTGGTATGTATACCATATGACTTCCTTCTAGGGAATATTAAATTATACGCATTTTTTTGTGCATTTCGTTTAAACTTATTTCCTCGAATTTCATTACAGATATATTTCTCATTCAATTAATTCAGTTCTCATTTCGCGACAAGGCAAAAATACATGAATCCACAAAATATCTTTATTAAAAATTGAAAAATATAGCAAAATAGAAAACATAAATACAGTTAAAACAATTTAAAGACTATTTGTTTTATTAAAATTTGAGTTTTTACACAAAAACAAGCAACTCGGCCAACGTGCAAGAAGGCAGATTTTTCGGTGCACAAAACTGAAAGTTTACTTTTAGTTTCACTCGGCAAAAAGACATTGAAGGCGTAGGAACTAACTTAATTTGTTGTGGACGCTATGCTGAGAATATATGGGATAATTTAATAACTTAAAATGATAATTCCAGAATGGATGAAGCATGATTTAATTCGCAATAATGAAAGAAGCTGTTATCTTTGTTGATGCGAAGCTCAGTTTCTCTAGTTTGGCAACAAATCCACTATTCTGCTAAGTTTCAAATGTAAACAAATATGGCTGCTATGCCCAAAAAAATTAGGCTTAGCCGCACTTAAACAACTTTTAAATTGTTGATAATTCTACAACTACTGCGTGGAAGTTAACTAAAGGCATAAAAACCTTAACCGGAAGATAAGAACAACATAATTCAATAATTTGTAAAGCACAAAAAATGCACAATTTACCAACATATAAGAATAAAAATACTGAGCTCAATGAGCCGAGTAACAGAGTGGGTATACGTATGAATATATATATATATATATATATATATATAGTTTTGGTGCAGCTGATTGCTCCCAGAACGGGAAGTGCACAACAACATGCTGTAGCAGTCCTATATACAAAATTTCAACATTCTGAGGCTACTCGTTTTTGAGTTATGCAAAATACATACATACATACGTACGCACGTACAGACGCCACGAAAAAGTCTCTTCTGAATCTATTTTAAATTAGTTTTATAATTATTTTTGGGAAAAATAGTCCTTTATTCTGTCCTCACGTACAGATGTCACGCAAAAACATCGTTAAATTACATTCGATAGCGGTCAAAATGTACAGTTTCACTGAATTATGGTACCCGGAATTTTTCGTGATTATGGTATTTCTGTTGCCACTCCTATTGAATTTAGCATTTTCTGTTTGTTATTATTTAATCGTTTGTTTTGTAATTTTTGCTTGATGTATCGGAGGAAATTCCCGTTCTAAGTAAACAGCAGTTAAGTTACGTTATTGAAATACTGAATGTTTTTCACATCATTAAGATGTACGAATCATTTGATCATTATACTAAACTCTACATGTAAATAGTTGCATTTATCTATATGTTTTCATAAAGTGAAATAAATTTGATATTAAACGAAGTTGGATTTCGAGTCAAAACAAAAGTGGAGTCCGGTGACTAGGACACTGTACTCTGCATTAAGTAGCGAACCAGAAGCCGTTGGATTTACGAATCGAACATTACTTTATAGGAGGTAAACCATATAATTTATGAATTTATTTAATTTTTGATTGCTTCTGAATTATTTTATACTAAGTTTTGTGTCATGTAGAGTATTTATGTTCAATCTGATATAGTACGTTTAAGAAAGGTAATATGACTCTAAATTCAAATCAAACAGAAACTGAGGTTAAGTTAAAGGCTGATGAAACGAAACTTGATAAGTTACGAGCAGAAAGTATTAATTTACGCCGTCCCTTTACTATGGCGGCGAATATTTTTGTTGATATTCATCGTAAGATTGATGTCGAAAGGGACATTCATATTCAGTTTGGCAAAGTTATCGAGAAGACAGAGAGTTTATTTAAAGTAGATGAAGAAATTAAAAATTAAATTAGCTTTATGGGTGAAGAATATGATGCAATGGAATCTTACAGAGACAAATTTACTAAAATAAGAGTTATGTATGAGAAGAATTATAATCAATATAATGAAAGTAAATCTGTAAATTTTTATGATCTTATGCTCAAATCTTGTGTTGCATTTTGGGCTCAGTTGTCTCGAGTTCATGAAGACGAAAATTTAAGAGAAGAAGATAAATTTTAATACCAAAGAGTAAAGCATGTGATATCGCTGAAAGTTATCAATCTTCTTAAGATAACTATGTGAAAGTTATTGACCATTTAAAGTCCCGATTTGTCAGAAAGGACTTACTGATTGAAGTTTACATTCGAGATCTTTTGGCATTAGGAAATAACAAATCAGTCATCAAGTTAGCTGATTTATACGATAAACTTGGTTCCTATTTACCAGTGTTAGAGATATTGGGTGTAACATCAAATTACGCAGCAATGCTGTATCTTGTTGTGGAATGGTGTTTTCCGGCAGAAGTTTTAAAAGCTTGGGATAAGTTTAGACACAACAGAGAAGTTGAAGAAGGGTAGCCCGTTCTTGCAAAGGAAAAGGTTCCGGAAAATTTGATGTCCTTTCTACGTCATGGAGTAGAGGGTGAAGAACATTGTGTTTTAGCAGAAAATGCATTGGGAAGTGATGTTAAACGAAAAGAATTACATACACTAGTTCAATGAGATGAACCTACTGCTGCTACTTTAATTTCGACACATCTTCAAGAAAGGTTAGTTTTATATTCTGCGACAGTCCTCATCCAAGTCAGGATTGTCAAAAATTATCATCAATGAGTTACGATGACAGAAAATCCCAAGATATCTGAGAGAAATGCTGCCTTGTTTGCCTTAAGTGTGGTCATTTATCAAAAGGTGTCACAGTAATGTGAAATGTTTGATTTATGCACCAAGGCATTGCGCTTTATTTGCCCAGATTTACGTAAAGATATTAATTCCTCATCAAAGGACAAAGTAGCAGATGAAAACCAAAATTCTACAGATACTCTATTGGCAAATCTTCCTTCAGAACGGGAAATACATTTCAAAACAATCACGATCAGATTACGGCATAGGAACAAAGAAATCTGTGTTCAAGCATTAATGGATTAACTATATTGAGAAGAGCTCAGCTGCTTGAGTTAAATCTTTCTCCTTCCGCAAAGGAAGTGTTATCTCAAGGGCTGTTTGGCGGAGGAATTTCTCCGGTTTCTGAGCATAATAGATATACAGTAACTATTGAAAGTTTAGATCGAAAGTATTCTACTTCAATGCCTCTGCTTCATCAAAAGAAAATTTGTTCAACGTTACCCAGAATACGTAATGAACATTGCTTGTTGAGCTTGCTTATGGAGGAATAAAACTGACAGATGTTGGAAGATATATACCATCTATAAGAGTTCTTCTAAGAGCCGATGTATTTAGAAGTATTTCGAATGGAAGAATTGAGGTACTTACATCTGGAGTTTCAGCTGTAGAGACTTTACTAGGTTGAACAATTTTAGGACTAGGTAAGAAAAGCAAGTGGTTAATTTGGTCACTTTAAATCTTCAAAATTTTATATGGGATTTAGAAGTTTTAGGGGTTACAGAGAAAAGGAAAGAAAGAAAAAATAAGATCCTTCTCGAAGAAGAAACTTTTATCCTTTTCAAGAAAACCTTAAGGGTATGTAAAGATAATGTTATGAAGTAGCTTTGCCTGGCTAGGTGGGCATCCTGCTCTTTATGATAAGTACGATATGGCTGAATCGCCATTTCGCACGGTAACTTTGTTAAACGAAAATAACTTCCAGGCCTAAGATGACGTATTCGCATTTATCTGTATATGTTCGTAAAGTGAAATATATTGGAGATTAAACGAAGTTGGAGTTTGAGTCAAAACAACTTCCTTTACTTCGTACAAGGAAGTAAAAATAATAATGAGTGTAAAATTTAACCTATTATTGTTAAGTTTTCAAACATATTCTAAATTTCATAGCAACGAACAAAAACGGAATAATACTCATATACACCGGTGTGCAAAAATTAAGGACGAGATGGTTTTTTCAATATAACTTTGTACAAAAGCTTTCCAAATCAACACATTTAATACCGTAAGATCCCCAATACGTAAGGACATGAGTAATGTAAGCAACACTAACTAAAAGAGAAATCAGAGGGATAAAAAGAAGCTTTATTGAAAAAGTAGCATGGAGCGCAATGCGACTGAAGGCCGAAACATCCCTGTGATGGGTGTCCAGCAAGAAACATCCGGTCTTTAATAGGGGATATGATCTCCCCTGACTGCTAGGCAGGTTTCACATCATTTGTGCATGCTGGATATGTGGTTGTTAATGATCTGTTGAGACACTGCTGCTCGTTCCTCTTGTAGCACCAATCGCAGTTTCGGAATCGTTACTGGCGATAAGTTACGTGCTGCCACGGGTCTCCCTAGTAAGTTCCGTACATGCTTGACGGGATTTAGATCCAGAGACCTTGTCGACCAATCCATGTGTTCAATATCTTCACTCTTCGACAGTAACTGTGCGATGAGGTGGAGCGTTGTCGTTCATGAAGAGGAACTGAAGACCCAAAGCCCTTGTGAAAAGACGCATGTAAGGAAGAAGAACCTCGTTACAATAGCAGTCCCAGGTGACGAACCTCCTTGGGAGATATGAAGGTCGGTTCGGCTACCAAGCATTACGTCTGCTCGAACGAGAACTCCGCGACCTCCAGAACAGTCCCTTTTGATGATGTTGAAGGGGTTATTGCGTGTTCCCCGCTCTGTCCAGATGTGTATGTGTCTAGAATCGCAACTCAGACTAAATCTGCTCTCATCTGTAAAGAGTACTCGTCCCCATTCATTGTCTCTCCAATTCCGGTGTTCCCGGCACCACAGAGAACGCCTTCTCCGATGGGCAGGCGTTAGAGGTACACACCGTACAGGGCGTCGTGCAAACAGACCACCACCGTGCAGTCTTCTGGCCACGGTAAAACGCGATATCGGTCGTCCAGTCGCCTGTGTCGTGTGTCTAGCGATTTCTCCCGCTGTCTGCCGCCTGTTTCTTCTGGCCTGTAAGGCAATATACCGGTCATCTGCGGGTGTGGTTCCTCGTGGACGACCACTACTAAACCCCCGGATAGCTGTTCCTGTAGTTTGAAATTGTCTCCAAAGTCGTGAAACGATGCTGTGAGCAATTCCGAACTCTGCAGCCACACTTGTCACACTGCGGCCTTCCTCCAACTTCCCAATGATTCGACCTCGGGTAAAAGCATCCAGATGTCGTCTAACAGATTGATTATTCGCCATTTCTCGCTGAGGCAGCAACTCGGTGTGATTTTAACTGCTATACGGCGTGCAATCTCTTTGCCAGAAATACTGATCTTACACCGACAACATGCTTTATACTACTCAGACACTCCCCCATTACGTCTACCTGCATATCTGCGCATGTGCTACCGTACATCACCTTACTTAATCTCCTGATTGGTCTTTCTGTCCGCTCTGCCTCTTCGTTCAGCTGATATGCTAATTTTTCGATTTCGTCCTTAATTTTTGCACACCAGTGTATATTCTTACACATAAAAAATATGCCAGTATCCATCTCCAAAGAAATTTAAGCAGATATATAAATAATAAATAGAACAGAATATATTGCGATAATTGTATTATTTTTATTGCGTGGATTTATTTATATCTTCCCCTTTTCTCATTTTCTTGCCCTTTGACAATGATTTATTTTCACACTTTTTAATTCGTTTTCTAATTTAAAACTCTATTTCTTTTTTATTACTAAGCAGAAAAGCAATTTTTTCTGTTAGCAATTGTTTGCTATTGCACTGTTTTATCTAAATTAGTTTACAATTTCTTAACTGGATTGCTTTCATATTTTAATTACATTATTGATGTTTTGATTTTTAACTAACCTTCGCTCTTTTGGTTGATAGGCTCAACAGCGGCTGAGCGGTAAAGTCTCTGAGCACTGATAGTTCGACCCGGATCTAAATCCGTGAACGAACTGGCTGTATAGAAGTCTCCGTAGTTTTCCTCAAGGTCAGTAGCAAATAGTATTAGGCTCTTCCCAGCGCTAATATCACTTACTTACACAAGCAGAAGCAAAACAGTTGAGAGTAGTTGTTTTTAAACAAACTAGAAGTCAGTGGCGCCCCACAAAAGCAAACCAAATTTGATTTTTCCCATGTGTGATGTGGATGCCAGTTATTTTCTTAAAAATTCCTCACGAAAAAAAATGCCTTCCCACAGGTAAATAGCCCTTGAGTTACTTTGCTTTCAACTAATTAACAAAGTTAAATAATCTTTGAGGGAAAAGTCTTAAATGTACAAATCCTTTTTGGTTCTTAAATTCTAGTTTATTGTTAGCTAATTGTCTTTTCCTATTTAATTGCTTTCGTTTCCTTTCGATTTGCCATTACTTTACTATTTGAATCACACGTACCTTACTGATCATATAAGAATTTTTTAATCTAATTATCTTTCAGTGATCTGTAGTATTCTGTAATATCATTAAAAAAATTTTATTCAATTTCTCTGTCATTCATTTCTCTGCTCTCTATTTAAATAATAAAGTACAGCGGGCGCAGGGTAATTTTCTTTCTGTAATTGCCCTTATATAGACATGCTATATAATGACTATAAACATGACCATTGTTTTACTTAAAGATGTTAAAAATCCGAGCCATGGATTTTATCAGAATTGCTTTAGCTTGAAGCGTCACCCAGTAAAAACACCCTAGTTGTCCAGCAAGTTTCCGTCTTCATACTATGCCATTATAACAATCATACATATAGTTATTTCTTATTGTAAAACTCATTAAATCAATATTTAGAGATTAATCTGATCCACACTTACTGAAAATGTTCTTCCATGAGAAAAAATTTCAAATAAGTCTTAAAATCTGATTTGGATCAGCGAGCTTGTAACAGTTCTTATTTCGGTACTCAAACATTAAACTGCGTTGCTCATGATGCTTTTTCATGTTTGACTTCAAAAATATAAATAATGCTATTATCAGCTTAAAACTGGAGCTGAAAAGTATTATTGAAATTTTCAATAATGAATTACCGCAAAAAATAAGTGAAGAACATTTATTCAAGAATCATGCACGCTGCAAACAGTAAATGTAAAAAAAATACGAAAATAACATCTTATAAATTAAAATTCCCTAGAGTTGCAATAAAAATATATTCTTTATGTATAACATAACTGTTGATAGAGCCAGACCATAGCATAGACAAATAAGACCAATGTCTAGGTCCCGGTTTGGGGGAAGGGGGCGGTTAAACCGTCCGCTTTAAAAAAAAATGTAAAATAAAATAAAAGTTTTCTTTTATTTCACAAAATAAGTAAAAGTTTATCCATATACTCAATTTAAATTTTGAAAACCTAGAGTTTCCTGTTTTATTAAGATGTACTGATATAAACGGTATACTGTACATGAACAACATTTCGTTGACTAGCTGATTTGCAGGTGGGACGTGACACGTGATATTGGGTGCATATGGTATCGTGCAGAAAAGTCTAATAAAAATATAAGGCATAACAAGAGTTGAGAAAAAGAATATGTATGATATACATAAATGTTCTTTGGTAGAGAGACGATTTTTGGCTCTAAATATTAAATTACTGGAAGAAATTAGTTAGTTGAAGTAAGTTTTTATATAATGAAATGTATAAATATTTTATATAAAATAAACTATCGTAATTCTTCCGGTGCCAAAAAAAAAAGAAAGCTTAAGAAGAAAACGCAGGAAGAAACAAATAAACAAAAACATTTTATGTTTAAATATGTTGCCAATACAAACACAGATAAGATTGATACGAAAGTTCAGTCTGAAGCAAAGATTATAGAAAAAGAAATTGGAGAATGCTCTGGAAACCAAGACGTACACTCAGAATGATAGAAAGCAATGAAATCGAAATTGAAGTAACAGAAAAGGAGAACATAGAAGGCATACCAGATATTGTGGAGAAAAACCAAAATGCAAATGATGAAGAAAAAAATTCAAAATATAGAATATATACCTAACACCATTAACGATACTTTAGTTTTGGAGAATTTGGGGCATTTCTTTATGGCCTTTAAATTTAACAACACACATGCAACATTATTTGCTTAAAAATAAACCACCATCAAATATTTCGTTTATACATACCGCTGAAAATTTACTAACAGAAGGTGGAAAAACTGTAACTCGGTCATTAAATTAAAGAAAAATATTTTTATTCGCAATTAAAGTAAATGGTGAGAAGGTTGTACGGGAATGGTTAGAGTACAATCCAGAAAGTGAAGCAATTTACCACTATGTTTGCAAGATAATTTCGATCCAACGAAGAACTTTTACAGAAGGATACTCGGATGGAAAAATGCAAGAGTGCAAGAATACGAAACTTCTACTGATCGTAGACATTCTATTAAAATTTTAATAACAAGAAATTTAGTTGAGGGACGTGTAGACGCTATCGTTGAAAAACAGCATTTAGAAGAAAAAAATATTGAAGAAAAGTCCCGTTACGAATAGTAACTAAAATAAGGTTTTGGGTTAAAAATTCTGTTGCATTTCGTGGCAGTAATGAACTCTTTTCTGCTTCCTATAGTGGAAATTGCATAGGAGCTCTAGAATATATGGCAAAATTTTGATGAGCTTTAGCTTTGCATATAAAGAAATTCGGGTCAGCTAGAAGAGATAACGTGAGTCATCTTTCGTTAACTATTTGCGATGAATTTATTGAAATATTGAACAAAATAACGTTAGAAACTTTCGTGTCAGATGTTAAAGCCGCCAAATACTGTTCAATTATTATTGACTCTAACCCTGATAATAACACACGTAGACCAGTTAATTTTTACCATTTTATTCGCACAGAAGAGAATTATCAGAAATGAAGTTTTAAAGAACTCTAAATATTATGTCTGGATATTAGCAATCGTAGAGGACAAAACTACGACAATGCAGCAAATATGTCTGGAAAAAACAATGGGCTCCAAAACCGAATTAAAAAAACATAGTCAAACAGTCCATTACGTTCCTTGCGCTTCACATTCGTTAAATCTGATAGTAAGTAGTGCTAGTGAATCATGTTTACAAGCAATGATATATTTTAATTTATTAGAGAACGTTTATAATTGTTTTTCGGAGGCTGCTCATAGGTGAGCACTTTAGAAAAACGTTTCGAAGCAAAATAAGGTTTTTGGTTAAAAATTCTGTTGTATTTCGTGGCAGTAATGAGCTCTTTTCTGCAACATTTTACAGTAAAAACAATTACGTACTACTAGTTGGTCTTGTAGAGCCGATGCAGTTAAAGCAATTCGCTCTGGCTTTAACAAAATAAAAAATGCTCTACTCGCTATATCTCTAGATGAATCTCAGAAAGGTTCTGTAAAACAGGAATCGCGAGAAATAACAAACAAAATTAATAGTTTAGAATTCATTTTATTAACAGTTATTTGGGATAAAATTCTAGCCAGAATAAATACAAGTAGTATATCCTTTCAACACACTACAATGCCAATCTCGTTTGCGGCAAGTATTTTTTACAATTTATTTAATTATGTTAATAGTTTAAGAAACTTATTTCCGGAAATAGAAGCGGAGGCATTAAACGCGTCAGAAATAAAAACATATTTCGACACTAATAAAAGGTCGCGAAAACGGAAAGAATTTTTTGATACGATTCATCATAATGAGGGCGACCAAAGTTCATACAATCAGGGTCAAAAAAGCCTTTAAACGAAATTGCTTTTGCGTAATACGTGACAAAATATGTTTTAACTAAAACCATGTAGCAAACTTTACAAAGACATTATAGTTCACAATATACAATATTTTCAAAATATTTCGTACAAACTCAAATGACAATGTAGCAATTGAATCTGAAGATACCATATTACTTAAAAAATGGTACACTGAAGTCATTGATACAAAAGAATTGGGTGAGGAACTGTTACAATTTCTATTACTTTGTAAAAGCCAAAATTTAACTTCGCCATCTGACATGCTACGACTTATAAATATTGTATCGACATTTCCAAATATGGGAATCATATTACGTATATTTTTACCTCTTCTCCTTTGGGAAATTTCCTCACATAAATTATTTTAAACTTTTAGGAAATTGTACGATCTATTTTAATGATTCTTGTACCCATATTCCATGGGTCGATTTTACCTGTGTGATTACATCTGATTTTTGTTTTCTGGAATTGTGGTATTGTCACTATGCCGTGAGCTCTACTAACATCTGTAATTTTTTATTAAACGTGAACATTAATTATCAAGCATTTCATGTTTATACTTGGTGCTCTCAACCTTAAAAAATGTTGCTTTTTGTTGTATTTTATGCGAATTTTAAGTAATTGTTTCACATTTATATTTTTCTTTTCAGTTTTATTGTAGAGTCATTAGATATTTATAGAAATAAAAATAGGCTAAAAATGAGCAGTGCCTTTGTCGAAACTCGAACTCCGGAATTCTGATTGCTAACCAGACTTGCTTTCCAATTACAACACGAAAAAAATGCGATAAGGAAAGAGAAACTATCTTACTTTTTTGCCTATGCTTTGATATCTTTTCATCAAGCTGCTTTGGTAACCTCGTTTTTGGCACATGTTAACCTCATTATAAATAAACAAGCAACTGACAATTTTTAATGTAGATAAAATATTGATGTCAGGTGTGGAGGCATATGAAATTCTTTGAACAGTTATTAAATATTAATAAGTAACTGCTACAAAAATTCCATTACTGCATGCTTTATTCTTCTTAGAAGGTAGTCCATAAAATATTGGCAAAATTCAACATGGAAAAGATTAGGCTTTCCTTGAAATCTGTCTTACACATTATTTTTATTATAAATTACCATTTGTATATTCATAATATAAATTATTGTTAGCTTATTAATGAATTAGGTCCAAGAAAGAAAATTTATACAAGTTCAAAGGATTACCGAAAACTTTTGAATTTATAACGCATTTCTCTGTAAATACCATTCTCTGAAATAAAATGCATTATAATTTCTACAGTATCCCAAAATTCTTCAAATGTGAGAACATGAGATAATGATCTTAACTATACACTGAAAATAAAAGTCATGCTGTATTCAATAAATCACCTACGGTCTCATGCCATAAAGATGGGAAAATTACCGCCGAAACCCGTAACAAGGTAGCATAATTCTAAAAAAAAGAAAAGGGAAAAAAGGAGAGATTATAACGTTGTGATACGGAATGCATTTTAAGGTAATTCGGTTTCACTGTATCCACTTCGCTTGTGTCTGAAGTATCTGCCTCAAATATTCCGCTTCATTTCACTCTAGCAATCTGCATTCTTCGCTTTGTTGTAAGATCCAACCGCAATGACTAAATCCATGAGGAAGTACGCCGAGAATGAAAGTTTATGACACTGCTTCAGGTTGGAGCATGTATGGTTCATAAACGCTTGCAGAGCGAAACTAACTACTTCACGCCTATTAAAAAAAACAGGAGCTCTTTCTATATTACAAGGCATATTCTAACGATTAGAGCCAACATGCCTAATTAAGAAAATGCTGTCATACATGTGTTAAACCATTTCCTATCTTTAATTAATATATCTCTTTAATTATAATTCATTTTAAATTTTCACTTCTCTAAAGCGTTCAAACGATTTTTTTAAAGATTGCTGGGAAGCATGAAATGGTGTATTTTCCCTTAAATATGTATCTGAGGTCTCATCATACATTTTAATATGTTTTTCCTTATTAATTATTCTATAAATTTATTTGTTAATTACTTATACACAGGACATAATGTGGAAAGCCTTCAAAACAACAATCGATATAAAATCGCTCCGTGTGTTTCGCTAATTCTTTCTAAATAAGCAATTCACTATATTCATCAAGATGATTCTGAAGCAGCTTTAGCATACCTTCGTGGTATAATGCCCAGCACACTCGGCGAGTTTTCGAGAAGTTCGAGTCCCGGCGAAAGCACTGTTCATTTTTCACGCTGTCAAAAAATACCTAATATCTCTACAAGCATAATTTCTATACTTTCAATTTACATTTGATCATGAAATCATTACAACGCTATCTGTTGTACTCAACAATTAAAAAATTTAAGTGCTTTAAAAAAATAGTTTTTATAATGAATGAAATAAAAATAACGTGACTAAATAAAAAAAAAAGTCTAAAAGCTCTCAGATTTTATATTATGTACAAAGGGACTTTTTAACGTTTTGTGTGTTACCTTTGTTTATTAAATAACGTGTTCTTCGCACTTAAACTACATAAAATTCAGTTCAACAGCAATATCACAAAATAGTTAAAAATAGCATATCTTTAGAATTTCTGACAGGCTGCTGGAAATAAAAATGCTATTTTCCGTACAGTTTTGCCATTGCTAGCTTCGAAATCGTTGAGTTTGTTAATCAAAGATTCGTTAAACGTTTACAAAATATGAAATAGATAATAAAACAAATTTGAAATTCAAAATTCGGGCTACTAGTTGCTCATGTTTGGAGGAGAAGAATTACGTTATTAAAAATTTGATGGCTCAAAGTACCGTCGTTTTTTCACAATGCGAGAAATTTACTTACATTCATTTAAATTCTTCGTTATTTAATTTCTTTAAATATAATACAGGGAGATAATATTTGGTGCCAACAACTGAAAAAGTGATTCGCCGTTTATAGTGTGTAGAGACATTAGGTTATTTCGAAGCAGGAGACACGAAAGATGAGCAATGCCCTCCCCGTGACTCGAACATCGGACCTCTCGATTACGCGCCGGGTGTGCTGACCACTACACCCCGAAGGCATGCTAAGAAAGCGGAAGAAATACCTTACAAGTGAAACGCCACAAAATGCCGTTTTGAGACTAATAGCCTTTCTGGGCTACCGCCCCTTTAGGATTAAAACTTATGAATATATTCAAATTCACTTAATAATAAAAGTGTATCATAAATAAATATTAATTACTTTCAATTTATTTACGATAATTTTTTATTAACAAGACTTAAACTGCAGGGCTAAATGATAGCACTGCAATTTAATTCAAGTTCAGTTAGAAATTAGCGTTGTACTATGCGACAGTAAAAAAATTATGATTGCGTGGAAAACTATTTTTTTAAATCATACCGCAGAAACAACTAAACATAAATGTCGTTATTCAGATTTTGTCATATCTCCCACAATCTGAATATATTTGGCTGCATCTCATGAATATTAAAAATAAGATAAAAAGAAGAGGATACATAACATGCATTTTATAAAATGTATTTTCTGAAAGCCAATTTGTTAACTTCGTGGACAAAATTACTCAAACCTCAGGTCGCTATTGTAATTTAAGTGTACCTCTGGAATCTTCTCTAAAGTTAGTGTCCTCGAAACACGATGAGACATTGGCACGCATCAAGCTGAAGAAAAAGATTTCACCTTTTTGTTTCTTTTCCTGAATTAAATAAAGAAACGAAGTATTTCAAATGCATTTGCATCCTCGGGCATCCTAGCAGCTGACCGATTCCACATGAGTGCTCCTATGGTTTTCATTTAAAGCTAAATATATATAAACGTTAACCGGAAAAGTCTGTATGCAATTTGTGCGTGTGGCATGACTTTAGCAGACCTCTTGATCAGAGAAACGGAGATTACTTTGTTTTTAAGAACAATCTTTCGTGCAAAACGAATGCATTTTTTCTTTAAGTTTACCTCTCCAAACTGCTCACTCTAAAGTTAAAAGTGCACGATCAGTTTTTGAGGGTTAAGGGTAAAGACGAATACAAAAATTCTAGTTAGAGATCCTCATACGGTTTTTCACTCAATTGTAGAAGGAAGAATTTAAAAAATTAGTGAGAAATATCTTCAGTGTTCTCCATACATTAGATCTAAATGAAACTCAAAAACACCAAAGCTTTTGGCTTTGATTATAAATAAATTAGGGTAAGGAAATGGATTTAGTTATTAGCCATTTCACAAAGATGTTCTGATAGACAAATAAACGTTTTTTTTTTAATTGACATACATTATACATTACATAATGAAATGATTTAAAAAGAGTTTATTAAAAATAAAAAATTGGAAGTAACGATTTTTAAACGAATTTTAAATTAGCTAATTTCTATCTTGAATGCGATATTTCCCTTTTAAATTGAGAAACGAAAGTACGAAACAGTGTGTAACACTGATGATATCTGAAACTTTGCACATAAATGCAATAAAATTTATTTTATCTAAAACAAATTAAAAATTTAACTAAGGTCACTAAGAGGCACTTTTTGATGTAGGCCTTTTCGGCTCGTATCACTCTGTTTTTTATTTCTAATGCATCTCACTTTATTTAATCAATCACTGAATATTTATTTGCAGTTTAATTTTTTGTGTGCTTTAGTATGCAGGCAAATGCGGAACCTGTAAAGCTATAGTAGCCCATCAACATACACGTTTTGACATATCCTACACACTGAGGTTAAATTATACATTTTAAGCTGTTTTGTTTCGAGAATTACGCCAATAATTAACTATTCACAAAACGAAATTTAAATCTAATGTATCAATCGAAATAAATTTTGAATTTTTAAATAAGAAACTTTGTGTGGAATATATCACTTCGTTCATTAGCCCCTCAACTGGGGCATACAAATTTCATTTAGTACTATTGCTTCAAAAGTATTACCCGTTTAAATAGTGAGTGAGAGACAATAAAAAAAGCATTGATTAAAACTGACATCAAAGCAAGTCTTTTTTATTCTCTTCTCTTAACTAAACTACACGAGCCACTTTCTGTTAGAAAGATAGCGTTCATACACTTTTCTATATCCTAATAAATAAACAAATAAATTGAAAAAAATAAATAAATAAAATCTGAAAGTTTTCAGACTTTAAATTACCTCCAAAGGAGCGTTTTTTTAACGTTTTGCGTGTTACTTTTATTTATTAAGGATCATGTTCTACGTATTCAAACCATAAAATTCAGTTCAACAGCAATATCGCAAACTAATTTTAAAATGAGCATTATTTACTTTCTTTAAATATAATACAGGGCCCTAATATTTGGTGGCAACAATTTGAAATGCCATTCGCTGTTTATAGTTTTCAACGCAAAAAGCCAAAACGAAATTATATAGTTTTTCAGGACAAATTGCCCCTTTGGACTAAAAAAAAATTTAAAAAAAAAAAAAATTCTGAAAGGATTCAGATTTTAGATTACGTCCAAAGGGATCTTGCTTAATAATATAATAACTTGCCGAACGAAACAAATATTAAACTAAACCCAATACGAACACAAAAACCAACCCAATATAATTCCAATAGTCAACTCAATACAATTCCATTAATCCATCCAGTACAGACCCAATAACCAACACAGTACAATTCCAAAAATTCTAATAGCCAACCCAATGCAACTTCAATTACCAACAAAGAAACATAAGCACTAAATTAAACAGTGAATCGGACATTTTTGTGAAACGACGCAAAACGCCCAAACGAAAGTAATAGTCCTTCGGGACTAAATCCCTTTGGACTAATAATTCAAATTTTTAACAATAATTCAATGTGGCAATGCAAAGCTTTTAAATCGCTAAATTTTTAATCAAACGTTTCTTGAAACGTTTCTTTTCTTGCTTAATGATGTTATAAATGGGAAGGACTAAGCTTGTGACATCACAATGTATTATAGCATTTACACTAAGTGTATTTACTATTTTCTTCAGAAAATAACAATCAGCAGTTGATTATTATTGCAAATTAACCTTTAGATTAAATATCATATTCTTCGCACTTTCCCCACATACAATTCAATTCAATAGCAAAATTACAAAATATTTCAAAAGAACATTTCTTTAGAATTTTAGATAGAGAGTATCGAACGATGGAGATAATTCCCCCCTCGTTTTTTCGGAAATGGAAAGGAATTTTTTAATTATATAACAGGAATGGCCAAACTTCAAGACGATGGGAGCCTCATGATAGATTTTATGAACGTTCAAGAGCCGCGAGTCCAAATTTATATCTTTTCAAAAGTAAATAATGAGACAGGTTTTGAACATAATGAAACTTTTGAAGAAAATTAATGTACATGTGATTAACATGATTACATATAAATATGAATAAATACATTTTATATCTACTGTTTTGTGTTCGGAAAATTTAAGCTCCAAGAAAGTAAAAATTTGTGACTCTTGTACTAAGCAACTAAGCGTTTTTTCTTCAGGTAAAGAAACCAAATATTTTCGTCTGATTTCCTTCATAGCTCTCAGTTTATAATTATTGTTGTTTAATCTTAATAGAAGCAATAGTAATCGGGAGCATATTCATTGATCTACAAGTACATAAAAAATGTTATTTGAGTTATAAGGTATTTCTTCTGCCTTCTTAGCATGGCTTCGTGGTGTTCTTAGCATGCTTCGTGGTCAAGCACACTCGGCGCGTATCGAGAGGTGAGTGGTTCTAGTCCTGTCGAAGGCATTGCTCATTGGTCTCGTCTTCTGCTTCAAAAATAATCTAAACTGGAGCCCGAACAAAACAAAAAAAGGTGGTGGATGATGATTCTCCACCACCAGGATTTGACGATTGGGTCCCCAAAACCCCACTCGCCCTTTAAAAGGGGAAATATATAAGGTAGTTCTCCCGCCTTCGTGGTGTAATTGTCAAGCACACTCGGCGTATTTTGAGAAGTCAGTAGTTCGAGTCCTGGCGAAGGCATTACTCATTTTTCACGTCTTTCAGCTTTCAAAATAACCTAATGTCTGTACAGAATAAATTACAAATCATTATTTAAAAGAAAACTGAGTGTTTGTTTTTAATAATTCATGAGCACTCTTTTAGAAAGTGTAAATTAAATGATACACTTACATACAAACTAAAAATGATTTCTCTGCAGTACTAGAACTGCAGAGAAACTGCTATGCGAAAAAAAATATTAATTTAAAAATAAGCTATTAACTTGTTTAGGCTTTTGCTTAAAAAGCAATTTTGTTTTTTCACACAATTTACATAAGGACTGAAATACTGAGGCTATTCGAATTTTTGGATCCTAACCTAAGAAACAGTTAAACATTTCCCCCAAAACTTTGGAATAACTACTTTTACTGATGCCCAGTATAGTAGAATTCACACACACACACACACACAAAGAAAAAAAAAATATGATTACAATTTCAGTGGTATTTGAATAATCAGTATCTCTCATAACGGCCCTGCAGCGCGGCATCCAACAGACTCTGCCAGAATTTTTAGTAATCTGTACAGTGCGCATCATTGAAAATCGCTCGAAATTATCTCCCGAATCGTTCCGATAATTTTGGACTCAAAACAAAATCAGTGAAAATTCTTGAAACTATTTCTCGAAGTGTCCTTATAATTTTGAACATAGATAACAAAATTCATGTACATCATTGAAAATTCTCGAAACAATCTCTTGAATCTTTACGATAATTTTGGACATACATTACCCATTGCTAGTAAATGTAATAGTTCATGCCGGGCTATATAAACACTTCTTCGAGCACATATTCCCTCTGTCTACTAGCCGAACTCTTCAACCTAGTGGTTTAAGTTTGAGCTGTTTATTAAATACACGGCACATCAAAACTAACGTTACAGAAAAGAAGATATACCTGTCACTACTATAATGAATTTATTTCACAAATGTAGATATAATATAAACGCGTAACTCTTCATATTTCTATGGACATGCACAGATGTTCGATGTGGAGGCGTTTTGTAACACGGCAGACGTCTGCAAAATAGTTTAGTTCCAAAGCTCTTGCCAAGTAGGGAATACGGATCCATTATATTCTAAATGTTGGACTCATAAAAGCGGTCAAACGACTTACGACTCATCTTAAATTTCTAATTGAAAAAACTCAGAAGAAAGTTTAAAATAAATTATTGTCAGCCGAACAGTTACATAGTACAACTTTCCATTGGGTTACCTGTGTACAGAAAATAAATCTCAAATTGAGTTTGAAAAGGAGTTGTAAGCAGAAGGTATTTTAGAAAATAAAAGATCAGACTTTCAAAATAAACATTTACAAAAGCAGTTGTACAAAATTTCACAACTTTGTACAACTGCTTGATCCAACTTTTCGTTAACTACTAAGCTTTCATGGAGGACGTGTCAGACGTACATGATGATCGAAAATTAGGAGACAAAAAATATCATTACATTAAAAGAAGTGTAATCAGAGACTGGGCAGCTGAAGAGCGGCAGTACTAAAGGGTGAAAATTTTTAGATATGCTGGGCAGCAAAATGCCTCTAACCTAATGTGAGGTAGAAAGAAAGAAGGTCATCAAAAAGAAATCGAAAATTACAAGAAAATATCACAAGTTAGAGATTTCACCAATGTCAATATACCGCTTTTTGACAGAAACTTTGGAGAAGAGAGACGTTTGTGTTCTGTTGATCCCTCATTGCTTGATGCAACGTTATTGATATGAAGATTTGATGATTAAGGTGAAAGATCTCTATCTGGAATAACAATATTTGGTAAAATGGGGATTAGACATTTTGACTAAAATTTAAATTGTTGTCAAACTAGTGATTCTTCCCACGACTCCAAATATTTTCAGCATCCACAACCGTTGGTGAAATAAATTATTATCTCCAGGATTACCAAGGAATTATTACGAAAGATAAAAGTTTTATGTGCGAAAAGTGCTCATTAAGATTATTATTGCAAATGGGTGCGAAATCTGAGAAGCAATTGCATAAAAATGATTTGCTTAGGGATAGGAAATTAATTTTTAAGGAGTTCGCCAGAAAATTGAGACAATCAAGTAAGAGGCTAAAGTTCACTCCACCAAAAATAAAATCCTCGTAAAATTCTTCCACAAATTTTGAAAGAGCTCTATGTGGATTGCAAGACGACACAGTTACTCACGCTTTTCAAGAACTGAAGAAATGTAGTACACTACAACGAATAGAAAATCTTCCAGGTGGATCGCAATTGTTGTGAACAATGTGACAATACAGAAATGTAAGAAGATACTGCCTGAAGTAAAATTAACTTGAGAGAAAAACTATTAGGGAGAATAATTAAATAAAAATATTAGCAGTGCGTTTTAGATTAACTTCGTATATATTCCGATGACCATTACCTGTTCAAAAAGTAACATAAGCGGAATAGTAGTTACTATAAATGGAATTATTTGTATTTTACGTATTTGTTGCTCTGGCGATAAGCCAGCAGCAGACTGGTTGAATCAGAGTTTTACATACATAATATCAGAAATTAAATTAGAGATAAATAAAGAAACGTGCACTGCATGATTTCTATTTCAAATTCCATTTGTAGTAAAAAATTAAACTATATTTATTCAAAATCAGTCGTATTTCAGATGGCGTAGGATCGCAAGTAGCTCGAGAGCCGCGGTTAAGGTGTCGAAGAGCAGCAGTTTGGCCATGTGTGTTAATTAATGTGCTAAATGATGACCGAGAAAACAGAATTCTGTCACATGCGGTCAAGAGAATGTGTTATTTATTTCTCTGTTTTTCTTTTTTCTGTTACGCACTTCGGCTACCATTTGGCTTCGAGAAACAGAATCTACTATTTACCGCTCAACGTTTTTTTATTAAAGGGAGGAGTTGTTAGATGTTATGTTCGAAAAGAGTGAAGACCTCCTGTGGTGTCTAAGGGAATATGGAAACGAAGTCATTAAATTTTTTTGCCCAGATGGATCATTTTCAGCCCTCTGTCGAGCATTTAGACCGTACTTGGGACTATACTTACCTCAGACGCATGGAGCGTTTATAGTTTTTCTAAGTAATTTAATGATCTTGGAACTCTTGGAATGCGAGATCCCTCGCGCTTGTGGCTTATACAAACCTACAAATCCGCCTCTGTAAATAACAATCTAATATAGTTAAAAATTATAACTAATGTACATGCTATTAAAACATGCAGGTAATATAATCGAAGGAGAAAACACTATCCTGAAAGTTTTAATCTTCATATTTAACTGTGTTGAAAGCAAAGTAAAAAATTAAATCTTCAGATTCAATTTTATAAGATTTCATTTATAGAGCTATTGAAGAACTTTATTATACTCCATCCCATTTTCTTGCTTCATTTATTTCATTTCGTTGAAACTAACCCATTTCCATAATACAAGCAGAAACATTTAGAAACCTTATGATGTATATCTTAAATACATCCGGAAAATAATCTATACATTTGCATATTGATGTATGACGCGTTGTCAATAATCCTATTTAAATATAATTCTCCATGCTTTCCAGCAATCGGGAAACGTTGTTAACAACAAAGACTGGCTCCATTTATTTCAAAATAAAATACCTCCCGAGGTATAAACTCATAAGTTAGGTTCATCCGCAGAAAAAATGCGGGTCACAGTGTCACAGTAGAGAAATATACGACCTGCAGAAAAGAAGATTATGTTGACGTGAGAAGAGAAATGCAATCATAATCTTACGAGAAACTAAGCAATTGTTACAGTAGCAGATTATAATATAATAAAGCTTGCATTTTTTTCTACATACATTCTTATGATTTTATGAACTTGTAACAAAGAAACGAGTATCATTTAGCGAGCGAATATTTCCAATATCAGTCTTAATGACCTAAAGATTATAAATCTTAAATCTGAAGTGAGCAAATTTCATAAAACTAATTTTGTCAGTTAATACGATTAAGGTAATGAAATTAATGTTTAAACCTGGTTGACAATAGTTTATGAGGTGTAACGTTAGAATATTTTTACTATGCTAATTCATATAAATGCACCTGTCTTATATTTCTGCTCGACTAGGAATAGATAAAAGAAATTTTAATTATGGAAATAATTAAACAAGAATAAATTTGATTTCTTTTACTTTAAGATACTATTTTATTCATCGAATTGATCTGAATTAAACTTTATTGGTCCAAGGAATGCAGGTTAATTTGAAATTTAATAATTTGCAAAATATAGCATTAATTTGAAAACAGTTTCAATAGAAAAATTATATAAGGGCACTACGATACTTTTCAATCAAATTAACACATCAGAATTATAGGAGCGTCTCAGTTAGACTATTCATCATCAAAACTGAAAGAAAAAAAAATTCTGCAACAGGCTTTGATTAAATGGAAGAAAACATGCCAATGTAAAATTTAAAACTAAGCAAGATAAATTTTATTTTCCTTTAGCTTTTTTAATTAAACTGTTTGAGATTTTTTATTGATTTTGAAGGCAATCATACCCGGGGTCCCCTTCTTCCTGAGCAAAATCTTATTTTTGCAAAATAGTCAAGAGCGATTATAGTTGTTCCTGCGTGTCGTGACCTATGATTGTGGGTTCTTTTCTTTTATTATTCGGCGTCAAAAATCAAATAATCTATTTGATTATAAACGTCTTTATTCAGAGTCATCTAGTATAACTACATCGTTCATGTAACTTACGAAACTGTTCTAAAAATTTTTGCTTAATACTATTTCAACTATTCATCGCGTGATCCATTTTGAATTGCAATACAATGATCAAAATCGTGATTGGACGGGAGTACGGGATTTTCCCTCCTGCTAAAAGGCAACGATCCACCCCCTCCCCAGCCTTCAGTTACAGCGACAATGCTGTTCGCTCAGCTGTTCCAGATATGCCTCACACATGATTATCAATCTGTTTATTTTAAATATCACATCATTTGCCGCAGATTTAATCTTCCAAATTGCTATTCACCGGTAAGTAGACATTACACTACTAGCATATAACTATATTATAATCCATGTGACCGAGGAGCCTATTAATCGTAAAATCTTTCCTATCTGCTAAATCTTTGGTGCTGTATTCATGTTAAAAAATTATAAAATACCCCAAAAAAATTATTAAAAATCTTAAAATACCAAACACTGCTATATTCTCCCTAGCTCAGTGGTTAGACTCGAGACCGAAAGGTCCCGAGATCGAATCTCACTAATCGCTGCTTAATTTTTTTCCGAACCTTTTTGTCTCTGTAATTTTTCTCAAGTCATGTTGACTTCCTTCTTATTTTTCCTTAACGTCTTTCATGTAGTTTTTCCTATTTCTGCTCCCTTTTATTAACTATGATGTGGAGGTAGAGGGTTCTTTACCCTAGGCACTCCGTAATAATTAATCCTTGGATCCTTGGACAATCAAAATCGTTTTCTTTATTTCTTTACATTTCGCTGGCGTTGTCGTCCTCGTTCTTCACAGAGGGCGCCAGTACCTCACAATCAGGCACGGCAATCAAACGCGGGTTTCCCTCTTCCTGAATTGCAAAATGGGAAGAACGATAATCGTTGTTCCTGCGATTGTTTATTTAAAATCTAGGCCAAACAAAGGTTGCTTTTCTGCCTAATTTTAGATACACGTTGCCATGAAGTATGACAGTTTGTTCCCCTTAATAATAATATGACTTCGTACATAGCCATAAAGGACACGATGTCTTCTAACCAAGAATATTCGATTAAGCTTGAATACTTCGGTAATCAAAGATTAATTAGTATTTAAAAAGTTGCCATTTAATCTAGTACTCTAAATTTGTTTCAAGAGATGATATGCGTGGACTGTCCCAGAAATAATTAAGTGACTTTAAAAACTTTATTTTTAAATAGTTGCAGCTTATCATTTTCAAAATAGATTCCACGTAATCGAACACACCAGGGATGTCCAACCCGTAACGTGTGAGCTACATGTGGCTGACACTGCACATCTGGTCCTTCTCAGTCTTGTGAAGTCAAGTACCAATAGGAGAAAGGAAAAGTCGAATTCCAGTTATGCAACACATGCAAAGACGCAGCCGACCAAAGACCTTCTACAGATCTTCGTCAAAGGGCTTTGAGCCAAAACGCTGTTTTATGCTAGACGTTGAGCGGAAACATTGCCCTCAGTATTCCACGGGTCATCACTAACTTTACAGTGGGATGCTTCAGATTAAACTGAATGCTACTATTCACTGACCATTAGAGTACGTTTGCCGCGCAACGTCTGATTATTTCACAGTGCTACCGTCAACATCTTGCCGTAGCTTTCATGAAACACAGACCAGTGAAAAGATAACGAATTATCGAAGTTGTGCGTGAAGTAGCTGGTTTGGGGGTTTCAGACAGATATTCGCTTCTTCTATATATGTTAATCTTTTGTTTTAAAAGATAGTAATGATTTTATAGTTACTCTAATCATGCCATATAATCAGGAGAAAAAGAAAAACGTACCTACAGTTATAATTTCAACGTTTTATACAAAGGGAAATATTTTAAAATTAGTTTTAAGTACAAATGCATTTGTTTGATCTATGATTCAATAGTTTCCTTTGGAGACAAAAGCAACATAGAATGACATTTTACAACAGTTTAAAAAATATACGTATACTGAATATCTTTGCACCAGTAGTGCTAAGAAAATGTAAAGTGCTGTTACCTAAGAAAATGTAACGTAAAAGAATTGAAAAGTGTTGTCCAACAATTAATGTTTATCAAAAAGAAGGTTGCTACGATTATATTATTTAAGTTTGCACCGATACTTGCAGTTCACAAAGAAAACACTTTGAGGGTGGAAACATAATTAAAGAAGGAATGCTTGCTGCGTTGGAGATTTTATTTTCAGGAAGCTAAAAATAAGAATGAAATTATGTCAGGTGTCCAAAAGATGTCCAGTTATTCAGAAGTTTCGTCACTGGTAGAGTAGAAGTTATGTCTCAAAATTTTAGAGAACAAGCAAAAGATGACTTAAAAAAATGCGGCTTCTTAAGTTTACAGTGGGATGAATCAACAGATACCTGCAATGTAGCTCAAGTAAATATTTTTATAAGTATGGTATTTAACAACTGCTCAGTGAAAGAAGATATACTTAACACTTCATCGAGAAAACATTCCAAGTTCTTATAAATCAAATGAATTTGAAGTCACCCGGAAGGCATTTATTGAGTCTTAGTTTAAAAAAAAAAAAAAAAAAGTTACACGAACATAGTTGTTTCTTAAACACCTTACCATACTCAGCTCTCGGTATCTGATTTACAATTACCACAGAAAAAAACCTATTCAAGAAAGACGGCAGCAGTACGATGCAAGTTCTAACAAGCTTCCAGTTAAGATTAATTTCTTACTTCTAAACTATGACTTTTACTGTTTAATTTGAATAAACTTTCTGTTTTGAAACGAATATCGTGACGAGCCAAAATGAATAAGATGGCATTTAACTTAAAAGTAATCCTGTTACTGTTGCAAAAAACACCACGGCATTTATTTCATAGCTGATTGATGGAAACCTATCAGCAGATCCAATACAGCAAGACAGTTTAAGAAAAATTTAGAAATTACGTTTGAAGAAAAAATTTATATCCACAGCAAGTTTATCATAATGGAAAAGTCAAAGAATCATTGCGCGCTTGAAAATGCGTACATATAATTTCTTCCTGTGTCCTATAGGCTACAAATATCAGTTCAGAGGGAAAAGTACTTTACTTAAAGTATGGTGTATGAAGCAGCTCCTCTTTGAAATGAAAAAATGAAAACAAAACAAAGACGAGCTTGAAAAAGCCAATAAAAACGGTCTTACTTGTCGACAATGTAGCAGCTTATTCAGAGATGAACTATAACATGAAGAAGAGGAAAGCATATTTTTTTTTCCTTTGTATGATTACAAAATTATTGCAACTCGTTGATTAAGGTATCATGGAAAAGCTAAAAGAAAAACATTTTTTGGAGAAATACTCTGATACTAAAGCCAAAGGATACTGGAGTTTTTGGAACTAAGAATTCTAAACAATAAAGAACGTCTTCTACGCGATGGTCAACTCTAGATTTATGGGGCCCATCATTTTGATGGATTTCGGACTTCATGAGGAAAATTACAAAAACCATTGTTTCTATTGTTTTCTAATTTATGCTGACAATTATCGATATAATGAGACAAATACATACCCAAATTTATTTCCCCTTCAGTTCTTTAGTTTTAGAGTTCCACATGATGAATATCCACGTATGATGAATCTCCACGGATACCCGTCATTTTGATGGTTAGTATAGTTTCGTAGTTAATTGTAATAAACTTTTTTTATGAAATTATTTTTATGATGACAAATGTAAAAGTATTTGGAACGTAGATACTAAATTGAAATCACAATTCAACGGAAATATTTAACTTTTAACCCAATATCAAAGCACCGCGATTCGTCAGAGCAAGGGATAAGTTACATTGTGATCATCTGTCAATCGTACGCCCCCAAACTGTAAACATAAAGAGTTAGACTCAAGACTAAGGATTGATTGCAATCGTTCAATTCCAGTCAAAGTGCCAAGACATTTTAGAAAAAGTTTCAATTAGTGCGAGTACAGACAATCCAGAAGAAAGTATTTGATTATTATTGAATATTAGCAATATCACTATAGAATTAGAGGAAAGTATTACTTTATTCTGACGTTTACTTATTCTGACAAAATACCGTTCTTTAGTCAACATCAGTAATTCAAGAAGAGATACCGAAATGCTAGACAGAATAGTTAGTATGAGTGAAGACTAATATTTTGGTAAGTCTGTTAACACTAAATCTACCGTAACTTTTTTACACAGATAAAAACAATTACAAATTTGTCAAACTAAAGGTTATCGGTAATTCTAGCGTTGAGATTGTAACTGTTTTGAAATTAAATAAATCCTGTTTTTAAAAGAAAGTACACGGTTTTCTATACCTTCAATTGGATGGGTGTCGGTAAATATAGGTACAGAAAAATGTCCATAAACCTAGAGCTGGAGGAGAAAAAGGAAGATGCACACGGTAATTACTGATAACGAGATTAAAAAAGCTTTATTTTAAACTCGGATGATGATAAGATTAAAATTATGATGAAATCATTCAAGCAGTTATCGCCAATGGCGACGAAGAAAAGGTCCAAAAAAAGAAAGCAAAATCAACTGTTCCCGAACTGAAGCCTTTTAGAATTGGCAGCGTCGTATATACAGTTGCAAAAAGAATCTACTGTAGTCTAGTATAATAATATGGATGAAGAAATGCCATGATTGTGCTTTTAGAAATGAGATAGATGGAAAAAAATAAATTATTATTTTTCTAAAAACAATATTTTC
>KK113104.1:54648-91339 GCA_000611955.2 Stegodyphus mimosarum | reverse complement strand
TGATTGAATTAAATTATATATATTAATAAATCGCAATAAATTGCCTAATACTTGCGCAAAAGCTGCAAAGAAATAAAATAGTAATTTATGCACTAATGGAGTATTAAGTATATTATCTCCTATACAAATTTTAAAATATATTCTAAAACTTTGCAGTTTTAAAATACAACAAGTTACTGTTTCTATGAATCAGTTAGTGTTTTTCTGTTACTCTTAAGTGATGGTAACTGTTTTTTACATAATTCAGTTAAACCGGCTATTTCGCTGTCCGGCTAAGGATACGATCTTGCGGCGTCCGATTAAGAGGGCGCATGTTGTGGGGGCCACCAAGTGGTTAAGACCTCTGAATGTTGTGTGGGGCAATGAGTGGTTAAGACCTCTGAATAGTGGGAGTTCGACCCGATTCGATCCCAAGCGAATGGGCTGGCTACTTGCTTAGTTTTCGTGGTCTTCCCCAAGTATGACATGAATAAGAGACAATTTCGTTTAGAAAGTCCTCCTCGACTTTCATTTCTACAAAGCATATCCACAAGGGCTATCTACCCTTAGGCAGGTAACTCTTGTTTGCTTTGCCATATTCAGATAACCTAACTTAAGCGTATCGCATCTTTTTCTATATCTGGCAATTCAGGGCTGTTTCGGAGATGTTTCGGAGATGTTTCAAAATTCCAAAATGCAGCCACATTCTGTCAAAAAATTCGCCTTTGGCTATCAAAATTTTCGCATCTAATAATTTTTGTGTTTTGTTTTGTTTACCTGCAGATATTAAGGAGCTAATTTAACTAATACTGTTCTTTGGAATGCATAGAATCAATTGTCTTTTTTAATCAAATTCACCCTTGTCCTTTGTCAATCAAATCTTGAATTTCAAGACTGGGAGGCCTTTTCAGTCCACGAGTATAACGTTGTTTCTTTTCAGCGTTGTTGTTATTGTAAACACTTATATTTCACAGCTTGATACTTGATACTTTTGTCAGTACGCATCTTTCTCTGCCAATGCTTCTAATTTAATCTGTATGCATTTTGTAATGCTGTGTAGTTCAGCAAATTGTAATAATTGTTATGGGTATTTTTTGCACAGAAAATATTCGCCATGCATTTATATCTTTCATTTTGACAATATGCTACTACAGTATGTTATAAATATGTCGCATAAATCAAAAACTGGAAAAAAAGTTAGCATAAACTTACAGTAACTCAAAAGAGTATTGAGACAACAACAAGCTTTCAAACACTTCTTTCCTAACATGGCATACCTATACAAAATCAAAATAATAATAATTTAAGTTAAATAAATATTACATTACAAACTTTTGTTTAATGGTAGATGTATTAAATTACATATTTCTCTGAGCAAATGAGATATCAGTGATCAAAACGATGTCGAGACACACAAACATTTTTAATATAAAACAATACTTTAATAACGGGTTATGCATAATAATGGGTACATTAATAATGCCTTATGACTTCACTAAGAATGTTTTTACAAGATTTTGGCAAAGATTTTCTTCTGTTTTTAAATATTCTGTGGTGAATTTTTCTTTAAGTTCATTCCTGTTAGGAATTTTTAATTTATTAATTCTGTCTTGCAAATGATTCCAAATACGCTCAGTAGAAATCAAGTCTACACTCTTGAGTAAGCGTTTGAATACATAAGGGAATTTGCACAAAGTCCACAGTTTGCAGATATGCTTGGGATTATTGGTCTAATAAAGTTTTAATGGAAAAATAATCCCTTTTTTCAGCGATCGCTTTCAGGTTTTGTTTTAAAATATTTAAATATATAATTTATCCATTTTACCCTTAATAAACATTTCCAGTGTCGCAAGCATAATATTAATTAAAGTTTTGTTTGCTGGAAAGACTGGCGCGGAGCGGACTTGACCTCTTTAGATTTGCATCCTCGAATTTATGGAGACGTTAGAAATTATGTCACACCTTTCGAACGCGTACTGCCTAGACATAGCTCGAGCTACAAATGGCACTCAAATAGAGGTGTACTAATTTTTTTTTTTTTTTTTGAATTCTTTCTGCTATGTAAACTACAATAAAATAAGCACATTAATTTCAAATATACATGTCGTTCTTTTTCAACAGTTCTTTTATAAGGTATTTCTCCCCCCTTATTAGCATGCCTTCGTGGTACAATGGTCAGCACGCCCGGCGCGTATTCGAGAGGTCCGAGGTTCAAGTCCCGACGAGGGCATTGCTCATTTTTCATGGCTCCTGCTTCGAAATAACCTAATGTCTCTACAGTGGCGGCCGAACTAAAAAAGGAGGGGGATGATGATTCACCACCACCAGGATTTGGCCCCTAATCCCCAGTCGCCCTTCAAAAGAGGTAGTATATAAGATATTTCTCCCGCTTTCATAGCATTTCTTTTATTCAACAGTTACCCTATTTTTCTCTCATATTATACACAGTTTCAATGAAAAATTATAAATTTTCCCTTGACAAATGAAATCTCAGAATGTGTTCGGTCCATGTTAATAAAGTAGGAGCTTAGTTTAAACATCATCTGTCCCAGGTTTAAAATATTTGTTTCACGAGTTTTACATAAAAAAGTTCCTCCAGAGCTGACTCCGCGTTTGTTACTGCAATGTCCCAACTCCATTTTTTATCTTAATTTCATACTTAAAGATAATATGCTTAAAATATTCGACTAATTTATTATGTTTTAAATTTCATTAACCATAATAGGTTTGACAGATATTTAAACTCAGCAAATAATAAAAATACATTTAATTTTGGAACAATAACTAAATTTTTAGCATTGACTATTTGAAAGTTTGCAGTGCTGCAATACTTTTTGAGTCTTTATATATAAATAATAAACAAAGCAAGAATAATAACACATTTTTTCTGCAAAACCATAAGTGTTATTCCCTTTAATTTTAAGTAAAATACTGAACCCGAGTAATTTGTCTTCAGAATAAAAATTAAGAAGCTAACAATTAAAAAATTAAAATTATCCAAAGAAATGTTCTCCGTTTTAGCCCAAAGGGCGTTAGCCTAGAAGAGCTATTAATTTCGTTTTGCCCTTTTGTGTTGAAAACTTTAAATGTCGGTTCACTTTTCAAATTGCTGCCACCAAATATTATCGCCCTGTGCTATATTTAAAGAAATTAAATAATGAAGAATCTGCATAAATGTACACATATTTCTCGCATTATGATAAAACAACGGTACCTGGAGCCATCCAATTTTGAATAATGTAATCTTCCACTGAATATGGGCATCTGGAACCCAAATTTTGAATTTGAAATTTGTTTTATTATCGATTTCATATTTTGCAACACTTCAACGAATTTTTGATTACCAAATTCAACGATTTCAAAGCCAGCAATGGCAAAACTGTACGGAGGAGAAAAAAACATTCATCTGCAGCGCGAGAGACTGTGTATCGTAAATTCTAAAGATATGCTCATTTTAAAATTACTTTGCGATATTGCTGTTGAATTGAATTTTATGGTTTAAGTGCAAAAAAACGTTTAATAAATAAAGTTAACACACAAAAGGTTAAAAAAAAGTTCCTTTGGGCGTAATGTAAAATCTGAAAGTTTTCAGATTTTATTTATTTATTTATTTTTTCAGCTTTTTTGTTCGCAGTTAATGTGGACAAGAAAAATGCAAGATTGTAACAGATCGTACCGAATACAAAAAGCTTTTGCTTAAAGAGGCTTAGCAGCATTTTCAGTTTTATGAGAAGCACTAAATCCCATTTTAAGCGTGACGGAACTAAGGCTTGTCAAAGACCGGGTTCAAGTTTCATGGTCAGTAACGCGGACACCTTGCTTCCCAAAGTGAAATCCGTTCAGTAGAAATGAAAACGGGTGTCCGCTTTCCTATTGAGTAACCATCCTTAGAAATTTCACGCTGCTTTCGCTTCCTCCGTGGTCAGTACTCAAATCAAAATGTTCACGCGAAATTGCGTAGAGCACGCTCATGATGCTCGTGGGATAGCGTAGACTTCGCCATGCGAAGCTACGATATGCTTGACCTTTCTTAACGCACGCGAAAATATAACGGTTGCGATCGGAAGTAATGTAGATTAGAAACAGAAATTCCAATCGAAAACATGAAATAAAATTCTGAAACTCAATGAAAGCTGGGTTAGATATTAAATGAGTAAAATCTTTCTATCTTGAGTGTTATTTTATATCTAAAGCCGTGTCTTGTACTGATTTATTGAAATGCTGCTGCGAAAATAAATTAATATTTCAAATATTTTGGATAGCTAAATCTTTTTATTTATGTCATAGGTCATAAGGTTCTTTGCTGAATTCACGTAAGATTGCAACATATCTGATGTGGACAACAAATGACTTCCTTCTACGGTCTATGAAATTATACGCATATTTTGCTACACTTTATTTAGACTTATATCCTCGAATTTCATTACAGATATATTTCTATTCAATCAATTCAGTTCTCATTTCTCTGCAAGGCCAAAAATACATAAAAACTCAATCTTAATTAAAAACTTTAAAATACAGAAGAACCTAAAACACCAAATACACTTAAAAACAGTTTAAAAATTTTTTTTTCAATTAAAATTAGAGTTTCTGCGCAAAAACAAGCAATTCGCCCAGCGGGTAGGAAGATAAAATTTGCTATGCACAAAACTTAAGTTAACTTAAGACCACAAGTTAACTTTTGGTCACAATGGGAAAAAAGACACTGAAGATGGTGCACCAACTGACTTAATTCAGCATTCTATTAAGAGTTTCAAACGTAAACAAATGACCGCCTCGTTACGTCTTGCACCACTCAAACTTTTAAATTGGTAATAATTTTACAACTATTCATAATCAGATTAACTAAAGGCATAAAACCTTAACCGGAATGTAACAACAACATAATTCAATCACTTTTAAAGCAAAAAATGCACAATTTACCAACATACGAGAATAAAAAAAGAGCTCACCCATCCAGGTAACAGAGTGGCAATATTTATGTAAATACGTTTGGTGCGGTCGATTAGTTTGAAATAGTTTTCCACCACCACTTGCAAAACTATTTCATAGCAGTCCATATACAAAATTTCAGCATTCTAAGTTTCTAAGGCTACTCGCTTTTGACTTATGCGAGATACATAACGTACGCACGTACATATGTACAGATGTCATGAAAAAATCTCTTCTGAACCCATTTCAAATCTATTTTACAATCCGATTTGGAAAAAAGGGTCTTTTCTTTTGTCTGTATGTACAGATGTTACGCAAAAACATCGTTCAAATGGATCCAAAAGCAGTCAAAATGGATATTTTCGTTTTGAAATATGAACCCGAAATTTTACGTGATTACAATACTTCCTGTACTTCCTACAAGGAAGTAAAAAGAATTACTTTCTCGTAGATGATTCTTAAAATGAAGTTTGATAGCTTACTTTTTTTTTTCTTTTTTTAAGAAAACCTTGACAAATGTTTGTGCTTCTATATATTCAAAGAAAAGTTTCATTAGATCAAGCTTCCATCCTAACAAATACTTCGCTAATTTTCTCCCAAAAAGACTGCTGAGAACTTTTTTCGCAGAAAGAAAAAATTTTTGTGCATATTTTTAGCTAAACGGTACTTATTTCTTCCGCTTTTAAATATATCAGACTTTGCAATTACGCTTTTAGAAAACATTATTGTTGATTCTTCAAATAGTAAAAATAACAATTTATAAAATGAATGAAAAAAGGCCTTTCTGGCTGCAACAATTCCCGGTTACATGATAGCTTTTAGCAAAAACAGGCTAAACTTAAATGTTTACACCGGTCCTTTGATAAACAATGCCAGTTAATATCAAAAAATCCTTTTTAGATAAAAATTACCCAAGACAACATTAATTGATGATCAAATTCGCTGAAACAACCTTGTATTTGGCGTACATTTACTAAAAACACTCAATCGATTTCGAAGGCAGCTACAGGTTCTCTTCTATTAATTGATGTTTCTGGGGACCATATACAAACATTCCTGGATGCAAATTTCAAAAAAATGCCTTTGATAAAAGAAAACATTTTCGGTATTTCAAATTGTGCCACGGTTTCCTACTTTTTATTTTGTTACTGCTGATTAGCAGTGACCTTGATTGAAGCAGACTGGTAAATATGGTCTTTCCCACTCAAGTTGGGTAATTATAGCATGTGCTGTGGCACATCTAATTTGTTTTTAAGACACGTGCTAAGAATGGAGAACTCAAAAGTTCATTTTTTCAATTATGTTCTTTTACTTTAAAGAAAAAAAAAGAAAAGAAAATACTAATCAGATTATTGATAAAATTTATGCTGTATATAGGCAAAGTGCTGTCCCTGATGGCACAGTTCGAAGGTGGTTTGAGAAGTGGGGACATTTTAGCCTTCAAAGATGATACCCGCTCTGGAAAATCACCCTTTGTAAATAAAGACCTGCTAAAAGAATCTATAGCTGAAAAACCATATTAAACATTTCAGAAACTATCAAACAAATTAAATATTCCAAAAAGTACAGCACATGATTATTTGGAAAGTAGTGGGCATGTAAGCCGATACTACAGGCGTTACTACAATACGTATGGCGTTACTATGTATGCCGTAACAGAGCAAAATATGCTTGCTCTAGTTTCTGCATGCGATGTTTGCAGAAAAGAAATAAAAAGCTTCTTTTTCTACACTGCTCATTAATGAAGATGACAAGTTGATACCATACAATAATGTCACAAGAAAAAGATCGTGCATTAAGTTATAAGTAATATATCCATTAGCAACATCGAAAGCGCGGCTACATCCCAAAAAAGTAATTCTTTGTGTATGGTGGGACTACAAAGGAACTGTACACTATGAATAATTTCTGTTTAATATGACTTATACGTTTTATTGCATCCTTCTCCTTATATTCATTCATCAGACCTTGCTTCTTCGAAATTTCATCTCTTCAGGTCACTTCAAAATTCTTTGAATGATCTGGAGTTCATTTCTTCAGATACTGTAGAACTGCACCTCAAGAATTTCTTTACGAGTAAACTTAATGAAATTTTTAAAAAAGGAATTTACCAGCTGCCGGAGAGATAGAGAAAAGTCATAGAACAAAATGGTGCTTATGCAATTCAATGAAATTTTCTTATGTTTTTGTATTCGTTCATTTGTATTTATCATCAGATATTCTCAGAACTTTACGGATGGCTCCATATTTTATCATTATATACTTTTCGTTATTTTTTCGGGGAGAACAAAAGGCCGCATAAAAATGAATCAAGCGTCGCATGCATCCCGTTGACCATGAATGTGACATGGTTGCGTTAGCGAATTCTGATTGTTTCAACTTATATTTTGATACCACTGGTTAATGTTTTCTTGTGTGCATCTTGTACTTCCGATTCTTCAATCCAGGGAGACTAGGGCCTCAATTTCATCTACTCAATTCTACTCAATTTCCTTAGGAGGACACTGTACACTGAGAATATCCCATGAGAGATTCCGAAATTTCGATTCAGTTGCTGGCAAATAAAACAAAGCCTTATATTTTAAGCATTCACGCATGCGATTAAATAAAGTATCCAAGTGTGCAAATATTTATACATGTTTTTATTTTATGATAACAATTACATCTAATTTTGGGGAGAAAAAAGGTTGAAATTTCAATCTGAAATCCAGTTACAATTTAACATCGCAAAAAGTTAAAAAATATTTAAAATTTCTAAAAAGCAGATCTAATTTTCGTATACTGATTACAGTAAGTTAAATCACTTTTAACCCAAAACGTTAGAACTGGTCTGCGTAATAACCAGTCCTCCAAGAATTCAAGAAATACAATGTAGAATTATATACTGAAAACGAGCTGTTAAAAACAGCAATACCAAATGGAAAGAAAAAAACCTTGCTGTGATATAATTCCATCATAAATTACTGTCATGTGGAGATTTATGCACTTGGTTTAAAGAAAAAATTATTGTAGTAGTAACTATGCATTTATTCCATTTGATCACTTGAGCACCAGGCTTGCAATAAATAATTCCCTCGAACGCGAATGCTGACACATAATTTGCTGACACATTAAATCCGCTTACTAAAAAACAGTTAGTATTTCTTCGAGAAGTGCGTAAAAAATGCCGATTCTTCTTGCGAATCGAGAAATCAACGTTGAATTCTTGAAATCTGCACTTGCATTTCATTAAATGTTTCAATTAATGAGGAGCCCTCAAACGATTATCTATTACATCTATTTTAAGCACAAATATATTCGAATTCCGGAAGTTTACAACGGTAACAGAAGAACAGAAAGTTCGTTCGATATATGGCTATCAGTAATTCAACACGATTAACCTATGAGACAAAACACCATTGCGTAACCTTGCATTCGATATGATAAATCCTGATCAGCTCCATTATTCATCGTTAATATAACACAAAACCAAGAATGTTACTTCGACTTTCTCTGAGAATTAATTATCATTGTAAAGGCCTGATGTTCTGACTGGCGGAGCATTCAACAAAAGTCTTTTTTGTTTCACTGATGCATACCTGCGCGGTCAAAGTTTCAAGTACTACGTCAGCCGAAAAGGCCAGCGGTCAAAAATACAAACTATAAATATGACATGCGCACTGAAGATATTCTTCTTAGCCGGCTATTGAAATCCTTCTCCAGAAATATAAAGGATTTAGTTTCCAAAGAGTAAAACAACGTCCCTCCGCTCTTTTAACAAGAGTTAGTTATCAGTTGCTTTGCTATAAATATTTAACTAACAAACCGAAAAATTATATTAATCGTTTCTATACCGCAAAGACGTGAAAATGATTTTCTATTTTCTATAAATATAAAGTGTTTTATGCATAAATGAGAAACAAATATTTATGTACATGCAATATTTTTTAAAGCAGCTGAAGAGGGTGATTTGAAATTTACAATAGAACGTAATTGTGATTGTTTATTAATTAATTTCTCCACTTAACTAACTTACTCTGATATTGCTAACTTGCCCTGAAACGACTGTCACATAACGAGAATTTGTCTTTTACTTTTTAAAACTGTGTATTGATGAATTTTTGTTAGATCTCTAAAATCAAAATTTCAGATAGAAATTTAATCATTAAACTACTACATTGCTTAAAATATCTATTTTTTAATTAAAATTAAAATTCAATCTAGTTCAACTGCTTATCAGGTTTTTTTTTTTTTTTTTTTAAGATTTTCAATTGAGATGATAAACATTGAAACATAAGCATCGATTACCCGAACTGAGAGGACCAGATAATGGGTTGAAAAGATTTTTTTAAATATGAAGGTTGATAATTTGCTCAAATCAACCATTTATTCTCGCATACTACATTATTTGATTAAATGATTTCAAGCAATAAGAACAGAAAAAAAATGTAATAACCGTAACTGTTTATTTTCCACCTTATACTCCTAATTAGCGCTTTTGCTATTTTACCCCTTTTTTAAAACAGCTGACATATACTATTAACAAAAAGTTTGTTATGGAAGGTTCGTGATATTCGTAAATGTCGATTTCAGCGAATTTTGCTAACATTCACATTTTTCAATGACATCATTTGGCAAATAATTTTGACTCGTTTTCATAAATAATGTGTCCTAAGAATATATTGGTATATTAAACTTGTAACTATAACTATAAATATACTGATGTTTAAATATCTATATAACATTTTTTTTCATACTTTACAACAGCTTTCAGTTCCAAAACTTACATAATATAATTAATGTCAACAAAAAAAAAGTGTTCAGAACTATTAGCGGTCAATGCGAGAGAAAACTGGAAAATTTTAAAGTACATTTTCCTTGCTATAGAAGATCCAGCTTGGAAAATATAACTCTAATACTTGCCCTGGTTTAATACTACTATTGGGTTAGCAACTAAGTAATTGTGGATTTTTTTTAGAAAATCAAAGACAATTTTTTCATGGAACTAAATAACTTTATTCTGTAATATTATGCCCATTTTGATCAATGACCTTTTGCCATCTTTCAGGCAGCATCATAATCCCACGTTCATAAAACTTCAGGTTTTTATTAGCAAAAAACTGAATCAGGTACGATTTGACATCATCATCATTATTGAAATTTTTACCACTCAAGGAGTTTTGTAAAGATCGAAACAAAAAGTAATCAGATGGTGCAAGGTCAGGACTATATGGTGGATGTGGCAAAACATCCCAACCGAGTTCCAATAATTTTTGCCGAGTGACCAAAGATGTCTGTGGCCTTGCATTGTCATGATGGAATACAACACCTTTTCGATTTGTCGATTCGGGCCGCTTTCCTTCAACTGCATTGTTTAATTTCGCTAGTTATTCAATGTAGACATCAGAATTGATCGTTCGGTTGGGTGGTAAGAGTTCAAAGTAGACAATTCCTTTGTAATCCCACCAAACTGATAACAAAACCTTCTTTTGATGAATATCAGCTTTTGGTGTCGTTTGAGTTGGTTCACCTGGCCTGCTCCACGATCTTTCCGCTTGATATTATTGTAAACAACCCATTTTTCATCGCCAGTTATCAGTCGTTTTAAAAATGAATCATTTTCATTACGTTTCTTTAGCAAATCGCAGCTGTTAATGCGTTGCGTTAAATACGTTTCTTTCAGTTCGTGAGGAGCCCATGTATCGAGTTTTTGAACATAGCCAAGTTGTTTTAAGTGATTTTTAATGCATGTATGTGATACATGAAGCTTCTCTGCAATCTCACGTGTTGTACTGTGACGATCCGAATCGATTATTGCTTTGATTAAGTCGTCATCAACTTCAACTGGACGACCAGAGCGTTTTTCATCTTTGAGTGAAAAATCACCAGAACGAAACCAACAGTATATGGTTTTCCAGTTTCTCATATTAGTTGAGAAATTTCCAAGTAATGCTTTTATAAGAGATTCATTGTCACATCCATTTACCGACTTTTTCGCTATGTTTTTCCTTCCCAGAAATAGGTGCATATGATTTTAATGAAATAGATATTTTGAAGGAAACTGATATGAAAACTCTTTAAGAAATAAAATCATCAGAAATCAGATGTTTTAGTTATTGAAGAATTTTACGGCATCGTTGGGCAAAATCTCTGGCATCGTTTGGCAAAATCCCTTAAATACACTCACGTTTGTGAAAATTGCAACACCAAGAAGGAATCGTCATAATTGAATGCAATTTAATACACAGTTGAGTGGTAGTGGTACAAATAAATGATTAAATGTTCAAAGCAAACAACCAAGAACAAGAGATCAGAATCAGTATTTTGTGTGGCCACCACGCGCCGCAATAAGTGCTGCTACACGACGTGGCATGGAGTCAAACAAAGTTTGAATGTCTGACTGAGGAAGAGCATTCCATATCGTTTGTACGCGTACCCAAAGTTCGTCTGCAGACGCAACAGGACGAGGATCACGAGCAAGACGCCGACCAATGACATCCCACACATGTTCAATTGGCGACATATCCGGGGAACACGCAGGCCAAGGAAGAAGCTGTACCTGCTGCGCTGCAAAGAAGGATTTAACAATCCGAGCAGTATGAGGGCGGGCATTGTCCTGTTGAAATACAGCGCCTGGCAAGCTTTGAAGGAAGGGAACAGCTTCGGGCTGTAGAACTTCACGGATATACCGGTTGCTGTTCAGATTGCCCACAATTCGTAGCAATTGAGATCGTCTATGATATGCTATGGCGCCCCAGACCATAACTCCGGGTGTTCGTCCACTGTGGCGTTCGATAATGCACTCCGGAAGGTGGCGTTCACCGGCATAGCGTCTGACACGAATGCGGCCATCATGGTACCACAAATTAAAGCGGGATTCGTCAGAAAACACGACATGCTGCCAATCAGCACGCCAGTCTCTATGCTGATTGGCCCATTGTAGCCGCAGGCGGCGATGGTCGTGCGTTAGGGGGATCCTGTATAAAGGAGTCCGTGCGCGCAGTCCACACTGCAGCAGACGTCTACGAATTGATGAAGCACACAATGAAACACCTGTAGCTATTGACCACAGTGCTGCCAATTGTCTAGAGGAAGCTGTACGGTCCGTCCGCGCCATGCGGACCAGGTGTCTATCATCGCGAGCTGACGTCACATTTCGGGGTCCACTCCCGGATTTCCGAGTTGTCCGACACTCGTCCGTCCACTGCTTCCAAACGCGCATCACTGTGCTGCTGTTACGCTGCACACGAGAGGCTACTGCACGATACGACAATCCAGCTTCACGAAGGCCGATGATTCTCCCTCGTTCAAACTCTGTAAGTTGTTCAAATCTCGCTCTCTTTCGTCGACGAGGCATAAGTACAGATTGAGTTAACGTTTACCACTAGCAGATAACCACCGATAACCATACACGCCTCGCTACAGCCGTCTATTTATTCGGATCCATCAGCCGTTCATAGGGCGCTGCTCAGCATACGCATGCGCTACGGGTTTGCAATTCTAATCATTTGCATATCATGCGCTACTTTGCATTTCCTGAAAATTTCAGCTCACTCGCGTAAGTCCTTCATGGTGTTGCAATTTTCACAAACGTGAGTGTAGTTCTTTATCGTCTGAACCTAGATACTTCATTACTCTTTGCTTGTAAATACAAAGTTTTTTTCTTATTAACTGAAAAAGTTAAATGCTGCTTTCGAGAAAAGGTATCTTCATCATCATAGTTTAAATTAAGCTAGAAATCCACAAAAAATATCAATCATAACATTAGTTCTACAAAAAATATAACAATAATGTTGGGGAAAACACAATATTCAAACAACCAACACCTATACCTCGACACTCAAAAAGACAGCTGTCATATCATGCCTTTCTGCTGTCGCGCTCCATAGAGGAATGACACCACCTTCATTGTACTTTTTTAAATGTTTATTATGCACACAAAACTAAATACTAAAACTGCACTGCTAATATTAAAATACGTACATTCATTAATACTAGTTAGATTCACTTGACTAACGGCTCCCATGAGCCTTCACTTTCCATGACCTCTCTGTAGGTCTCCCCTCTGCAAAATTAAACTTTTGACGCCTCTCCAATTGAGAGTTAGCGCCCTCTATCCATCTTGTTGGTTGGCGTCACCCATACATCACAAAGATTGAGATAGGGTGAAAGCCTATTGAAATATGACAAAATATGGTGATGTCAAACAAAAAGAGTTACTTACCTACTAAAGTCAACAAATCGACTTCTTTTAAAGCTGTAACACATAAATGATTAAAAATTAATAATCAAAATAATTCTAAAAGGCAATAGAATAACAGTTTCTAGGACAGTAGCTGCAAAAGAAAACACACAAAATAATAATAATCCTAAGAATTCATAAATGTCTATGAAAAGTTCTTTCTTTCACACAAGTCACTCAATAGTGTCCAGTCTGGACAAAGCGTCAGCATTGTTCAACTTAGAACCTGGGCAATGGTGCAAATTGTAGTATCATATTTTTGCAATGCTAAAGCCCATCTTTGAGCTAGGTAGTTTCTTTAAAACTATTAAACATTCTGCACTTACGAAATAAATCTTTTATGCGCCCCTTATTTACATATCATTTTTTTTCCCATGTAACTGCGGTGCCGAACACCAGGGTGCCTAGGTTCTAAGAACCATACCCCACATCGAACAGGTAAGTATAGTTACGAATATTGTGAATTGTAACAGAATGGATCTTAGAGATCATAAACTTATAAGGGAAATACATAATTATCATGAAATTGTACTTAATATTTTCTAAGTAGATGTAAATAAAAATTCATTATTTGTAGTAGAAAGCAGGTCAGGCACTTACATATCATTGAAATGGTACAACTAAACATACAAGATTACTGTGCGCACTTCATAAAAATATTATCGTTCAACTCAGCTTCCATCATAATACTCTTTCGCTGTCACTCGGGGAAAAATAAAAATATTTAAAAAAATCAATGCGTTGCGTTTACATTCGGGCATCCTGACTTAGTTACGACCTCGAAACATCAAGAACTTATACTTAAAAAAATTATATATATAATATTAAAATTTAGAGTTCGAAAGCCTTTAACTGTCATATAGACTCATCGTCCTTTTCTATTCTTTTTCCGTGTCCTAGTTTTAGTAATGAGCAGCAACATTAACGTCATCATCATCGTCCTCCTCTGATTCAGCTTGACACTGCCATGATTTCAATTGGCTCGCATGAACTGTCGTGCTAAAGAAACGACCTTCCACCTTCTCTATAGGTATCGCTTGGTAAAACGTCTGTAACTACCAAAGGTCCTCGATACTTTCGTTGTGTTTTGGTTGATTCTCCAGTTGATTTACGTACTCTTCTCATAACTACTATTTCTCCTCGTTCGAATGTTAAAGAATTGCTTTTCTTCTTGTCATAATTTGCTGTACTTTTCATCCGCATATCTTCAGTTCTCTTTCTAGCTTCATTCTGTAAGATTACTGGATTTCTCCCATTCATTTGCTTCTTCGTCTGTGATCATCCTCATCAATCCGTCGTTGAATTTTGGTGAATAACCGTGAAGCATTTCGAAAGGAGTTTTACTTGTAGTCTTAATTATCATACTGTATAAATTCCTTTCGCATCCCTTAATTTTTTTTATCCCAGTACAGATTCGGATTTTCCATATTCGTTTTAATCGTAGCCAAAATTGTTCGATTTGCTCTTTCCACCGTTCCATTACCACTTGGATGTTGAGTTGAATTGAGCGTATGACTGATTCCATTATTTTCGCAGTAATCTCGAAATTCTTTCGCTGTGAAACATGTTCCTCTATCGCTGATAATTTTTATGGTAACTCAAAATCATCTACAAAACTCTTCAATGCGACTTACACATACTTGGTTGCAGTACTTTTCATAGGATATAAACGTGTAAACATTGTAAAATTATCAATTATTACAAATAATTCTGTATTTCTTCTTGAACTTTTTACGAATGGTCTTAAATGATGTACATGTATGATTGCAAAAGGTCTTCTACCAGGTCTAATTGGATGCAGTACTCCTTGTTTCTTACCACTAGGCACTTTATTTACTAGGCATTCGAAACACATCGAAATGCGACGCATAACATATCGTTTCATTCCTTTAAACCAGTATGACTCCTTGATTTTGACAACAGTTCTATCTGCTGAAAAATGTCCGAAAAGATCGTGAAATTTTACTACAATACCTTTCCTCATCGACTTAGGTATGGCATATAACAATTTCTCCTTTTTCCGATCTTTTATTTTACGAAACAATCGATTATTCTTCAAGACGTAATTTTCAGTTACATACTTCTCTGGGTTCATTCTATCATTTATTTTTTTCTTTAAAATGTCTATTAATTTGCGTAATTCTGGATCTGAATGCTGAATCATAAGAATTTGTTCATCTATCGTTAGCGTTAAATAAACTTCCAAGTTGTTCTCAAATACAGAGTCTAAGGTTTCTTCTGGCTGATTAACTGGCGATCGGCTCAATGCATCTACGTGAGTCATTTTTTTACCTTTTCTGCACTTTATTTCAAGATCGTATTCCTGGATCAGATTACTCCACCTTGCTATCTGAGGATTTGAAGTTTTCTTCGCGTTTAAATAAACTAAAGATTGGCAGTCTGTAATTATCGTAAATCGGATTCCAATCAAGAATTGCCGAAGTTGTGTCAAAGTCGAAACTATAGCCATTAATTCTAATTTGCTTGAATGATAATTCTTTTCTATTTCTGTTGTTTCGTTACTTAAAGAATAAACTAAATGTTACTTTTTATGTTCACCTTTTTGCAACAGCATTACTGCCAGCCCTTTGCTGCTCGCGTCTGTGTGCACTTCTGTTTCTGCTTCCGGATTATATAACGCTACTAGTACTGGTTCGTTAGTTAAATGGTCTTTTAGAGTACTGAATGCTTCTTGCTGATCTTCATCCCAATTAAATGTTTCATCCTTCCTCGTCAGTCTCGTTAACGGCTCAGCTTTCTCTGCATATTTCGGTACAAACCTTCTAAAAAACTTGTAATACCTAAAAATTGTTTAACTTCATGTTCATTGGTTGGTTTAGTAAAGTTTAATATGGATCGTACTTTTCTTGGTTCTGGTTGTATACCATTCAATTTTATTAGAAATCCAAAATACCCAACTTCATCTTTTCCAAATTCGCATTTTGCCAGTTTCAATGTCAGCTTTGCTTCTCTCAATCTATCAAACACTTTTCTAAGTTTTTCCATCATTTCTTTCCACGATTTAGCCGGAATTATCCAAATAGCATAATACTTCTTTATTTAGCAATGGACGTAAAACTTGATTCATAAGTCTCTGAAATCCTGCAGGAACGTTAGCTAATCCAAAGATCATACGTTCAAACTGACCAGTATCATCTGGAGCGATGAAAGCTGTTTTCAGTTTCGCTTCTTCAGTTAAAGGAATCTGTAGATAACCATGAGCTAAGTCCAATGTAGTGAAAACTTTACATTAACTAAGACATTCAAGAAGATCATCTATCCTAGGGAAATTTATCTTTAACAGTTTGCGAATTCAACTTTCTGTAATCTACCACTAATCGTAGTTTACCTATCCGTTTCCTGAGTAAAACTGGGCTAGCATACGAAGATCTTGTTTCAGTAACAATTGGATTTTTTCCTCCATTCATTTATTATCTTCTTTACAGAAGCACGCTCCTCGGCGTTGGTTTTATACGACTTCATGCAAATAGGCTTACTCCGTCCAGTTTCTTTAATATCTATCTTTTAAGTTAATTTAAGTTTGTATAGCCTAATTCCTCCATATTTAATACAAAACAATCTCGATACTCATTTATCAAATCTAAAACTTCCTCTTTTCTCTCTGGCATAATATTGCTATTAACTTTAATTTCTTCTAAAGTAATCGGTCTCTTAAACTTTTTAATTTCATTAATTATCATTATTTCCTTTTGATTTGAATTTTCAGTTTTCCGATCTAGACTTGATTCAACTAATACTGCTCTACCGTTACACTGATTCTCTTTCAAAATTAATTTTCGATCACTGTAGTTAGTGACTGGTATCACTATTTCTCCATGTATAATCCCAACTCATCTTCTGATCCACTATTAAAACATGACCGTTATTTATTTCATCAGTTTTAGCTTTCACAAAATTAGCCGTATTACTTTCGATTTCAATTTCTTGGGTAGCCTTTAGTTTAATTCGCGGAGTGTTGATGTCATTCTGTAAGTGCGAAAATGGACAATCATCAGCATAGCGTATGTGCAAGGTATTACCTATCTTGGCGTATGCCGTATGTGGTAAATCAATCCATGTTTGACCAACTAATAAGTCGCATGGTTTCGTTTCATCTTCTATAATTAAAACTGTAATGTCCTTTCCTTAGACATTATCAGTCTCTAAATTAACAGTTACTTTTCCCAGTGTTCTAGCGGCTGGTTTACTCTGGTTTCCAAACAATTTCTCCACATCAGGTTTTATAATAAAATTCAGTTTCCTAGCCACAGACTGTTTCAATAAACACGAACTGGAACCCGTATCTATGATTGCAGTAATTTCTTCTCCGTTATTGATGCTAGCATATTTTAAATATACAGTTGGTGAAACACCCGAGTTCTGGTTCACGGATAAGCTATTTTTAACTTTTGTTAAGTCTGAGCTCTTAAACGTACACTTTTTAAAAGTCTGACCCCTTTCATTACATTTCCTGCAAATATATATATATAATTTTTTTTTTTTTAAGTTGAGGACAATTCGTCGCTATATGTCCATAATCATTACATGGAGCTTTCCGAGCATTTCGGCTCACTCTTTTCATTGCGTATACCCGAATTATATTCTCTTCTCCTTTTGTCTGTTTTATAAAATTTTTCTCCCAAATTGTATTTATTATCAAAACTGTTTTTAAAGCCCACTTTGAAATTACTATCTGTCTGCACAGAATCGTTAACATTTCTTGGTCTTGAATATTGATTATAGGATGCCTCATAAAATTTAGAACCAAATTTTGGCTTAAGATTACGCCTAAAAGTTTTATTTTCTACTTGAAGTACTTTCATACCTGCCCGAATATTTTCATATTCATCTAGTTTTTCAGCCAACTCTTCAGGATTAATGAATTAAGACCAATCCTGAATGAAATGATCTCGTATAGCAGCGGGGACCATTTTCTTTAATTGGTCCGCAATAATAAGCTGTTTTAAAGAGTCAAAATCTTTTACATTTAATCCAGCAAGCCATTCTTCAAAATAATTTTTTAATTCAAACGCGAAGTCCCTTCACGTATTACGCAACGTTTTAGTATGATCAAGGAACTTTTGTTGAAACTTTTCAGGGCTTAACTTAAATTTTCTCAATAGCAGTTGTTTAACGTACTTACAGTCGTTAGCTTTTTCTTCTGATTCACGGGCAATTAATTAATTATTTCATAAGGCAATTGGCCCAACAGCTGAAAAACCCAATTTTGTTCTTCCAGCTCAATGCGTCGTGCATGTCTCTCAAATCAGACTAAATAAAAATTTATATCACTTTCACTCAATTCATACTTATACATTAATTTACTGATATCATAAAAATTACTTTTACTAATATTAGAAGGCGCAGAATCATTCACATTGCTACTTCTGATTCCCGCTTCTACTTTTCAACTTTTCGAGTTCAAATGTTCTTTCGTTTTCTAAAATTTCCAACTTTTCCCTGTTTAAAAGATTATTTATAATTCTATCTAGCAATTGTTTAGTAAATTCTTCGTTATGGTTCTTATTATTCAAAAGCATATCCCTTAAGCTCACAATTTTCATATCAGAAGGAACATGTACGTCAAGTTTTAAGGCAAGTTCTTTTAAGTCACATTTCTTGCCGTTTGCCAAATAAGCCATCTTAAACTTCAATTTTCAAATAATGATACAAGAATTATACTTAGTTCTTTCCGTTTAATACTTAGACATAATATAAACAGTTTATAAATGCACGTAGCTTTCTACTTTCGTTTTTGGCGAGCTTCCAAATTTGGGCTTAACGTGCATTAAGGCAATGTCATTAAATCCTTAGTAATAATCCTTGTCAATCCCACTTCTGAGATGTTAGGTACATTCTTTCAAACTATTAAACATTCTGCACTTACGCAATAAATCTTTTATTCGCGCCTTATTTACATACCATTGAAATGGTACAACTAAAAATGCAAGATTACTGTGAGCGCTTCATAAACATGTTATCGTTCAACTCGGCGTCCATATAATACTCTCCCATTGCCACTCGGGGGAAAATAAAAATATAAAAAAAAAATCAATGCATTGCGTTTACATTTGTAACTTAGAAGAATGTGGTGCGTTCTTTGTAATGAAAGTTAACGGATTGTGATCAGTTACCAGCTCCACAGGTGATCCAAAAATGCAAGTTTCAAACTTTTTCAGGCTCCAAATAACAGCATAGGCTTCTCTCTCGATAGCTGGCCATGCTTGTTTTGTTTTGGTTAGTTTCTGGCTAGCATAGCTAATCGGATACATCTTCCCGTTTTTCCGTTGAGATAAGCAGGCCCTAACATCTGTGGAAGATGCATCACAGTGAATTGTAAAAGGTAAACCTTTCCGGTAGGCATTTCTTTAATTTCTCAAATGCTTCTTCGTGTTTTTCTGTTCAGCACAGCTCTTCAGAACTTCTTTTGGTGAGCTCGGTTAATGGATAAGCTGTTTCGGCGTAATGTGGAAGAACGTAATCTCTGTAATAATTATATAGGCCTAGAATACTTTTCAATTATTTTTTGTTTGATGTCTAGCTAGTTTCTTGATAGCCTCCACTTTCTCTGGATCAGTACGATGACTACTGGAACCGATGATATGTCCTAGATACTTAATGTGAGTTTTAGCAAAGGAACATTTCTTGAGATTTACCGAAAAATTTAGTTCTAACAATTTCGAAAAAATGGTGTCCAGATGCACTAAATGTTCATTCCAACTATTTGAATAAACTGCTATGTCATCGACGTAAACTCGAGCGAAATCTTTGTATTTAGCAACGCTCTTTGAAATGTGCAGGTGCAGTCTTGTACTCCTTGTCATGATAAATTCGTGGACTTGTTTCTAGTTAGGTTAGACAAGTGAGATTAATCACAACTTCGATAACAACATTGGGAAAAGATATTTGCCATTGCACTTAATAATATGAATGTAACTGTAGCATATTTACTTCTTCTAAAATTTCATTCTTTTGTTTATAAACTGATACACAGTAAATTTATTTTATGAGCATAAGATTTAAAAGACACAATTGTTTTTTGTATGATCAATTTTATGAATGTTTGATCAAACTTTAATGGATATTTCTTGAACTGTGAACTTCATGAACTTGATTTTTAATGGAACTGCATTAAATTTTTATTTCCTATTCCTCTTTTGTGTAAAATATGCTTCAAAATTTTTATATTTTACATAAACAAATTATGTATTGCAATATGAAAATCATAAATAATTTGGTTATTATTATTATATAAATCTTAAATGAATCTAGCTAATTATGGTTGTGGGACTACGTTAACCAGTGCAAAAAAATAGGTGTCCCAATTCATCACATATGACTTCAACTAGCATTTGCTTGCCATTTAGTGGGAGGAAGGACTTTCATGGAAACTGAGTTGTGAAAAGAAATATCAATGAAGATGTAAAAGAAAACACATTAGACAATTTTCGAACACGTCATTTATTTCTCTTAGCTCCGATTTATTCGACTGAATAAACTTTAGCAACATTTCTTCCAGAGAAAAAGGCTTTAGAAAATAATAAATACTGTGTTATTTTATAAATAAAATTCTTCAAGAATATGTACATTTTTTCAGCACCATCAAAACTTATAAAATAATGGCACAGAAAAGGCCACATTCTTATAATACAATATCCCAATATAATGAAACCTTCTTTAGATTAGGACAAATTCATATATATTGTTATACATTTCATTTTATACTTAAAATAACCCCAGTAATGTTTATATTGTGCACTGGATATGTCACATAAATATTACTAGCTCAAGGCTGAAGTTGAACTGCAATATGTCATAATGAATACTCCTAAGTCTTGATGTTTTAAAATAATTAATATTATATACAAAAAATCACTAAATAATGTTAGCTGTCAATGACAAAGCTGTCACTAAATAATGATGTCCACATTACGAGTGTATTATTAAACATTTAAAAACATAATAAAAAAGAATTTTAAGATTTCATGATTAAACAATTTCGTATGTTATATTATGTGGGCAAAGAATAAAATTTTATAATATATTTACAATATACATTGATATTCATAATTAAGTCTTTAATTAAAACAGTATACAATAGAATGCCACACAATATATTCATGATTTTAACAAAGAAGTCTTCCAACCTTAAATTTCATTAACATCTACCTCCTTCCAACAGGTTTGGAAAAAATACAGCTGATTCTGTACATTCAAAAATAACATCAATATTACATTATATGCTAAATCTCAATAAATAAAACACAAAATATTATAAAGTTTTTTTGACAAACACAAACATTTTGACAAAATATAGCACCTACATAAAATTTTTGAAAATCTAGAATAATGCTGTTTTCAAATATACACTGCTGTAAAATAAAATCCCAACACCAAGACGGAGTTGTGCCAAATAAGCAAAATGTGAGAAGTATGTTTGCATTTCTAAAAGATGACGTCTATTCACATTTCGTGTTAGAGGAATAAGTGTGGCCGTAGTAATGCCACTATGAACATCCAAATCATGTTTCTTTAAAATACAAAGGATAAATTTTGTGTGCTTTATTTACCTTCTGCACTGGGCAATGTGAGTGAGATTTCAGTCAAGAATGCCTTTAAAGAGACAACAAAGGCAGTATGAACAGCATACTGAAGTGTGAACAAGTTTGAACTGAAGTTTCCTACTGAGTTTGAACGAGGCCATGTAATAGGACTAGGCGGATTTTCTTTTCATGATAGCAAAATAACTTGGCAGGGATATATCCACTGTGCATGCATGTTGGCAGCAATGGTCGTGGGAAGATACTATGTCAAAAAGGTCAGTGTTCGGCCACACACGAGCCACCATTTAAATGAAAGACTGCTGTATTCTCCACATGTCTACGGCACATTACACTGCATTTGCAGCAGACATTCTAGCTTTTGTTGGTACCAAAGTGGCATAGCAAACTGTACCAAATCATCCAATCCAGACGTCCTGTAGTGGCCATTTCATTAAATCACTGCTATCTTTGAGCTTGATGGTATTAAGCTGTAGCTCATAGGAGGCCAAATTGGAAATCAGTTGCATTCCTAGATGAGAGATACTTCTGTCTTAGTGCCAGTGATAGCCATATGTTTGTTAGAAGGAAGCCAGGTGGTTGCTTGGAACCACACTATCTGCAGTGCATACACTTTGGACCTACAACAGGATTTATGGTCTGGGGAGCAATTTCTTATCATAGCATTATTTGTTCTTCATTATCCTGCACACTCTGACAGCAAATTTGTATGTTAAATTGGTGACCACTGGTTGTGTATTTTTGGACAATGTTCCAGGGACCATTTTCCAACAAGATAATATTTATCCCCATACTGCTGCTATCATCCAACATGCTTGCCTTGGCTTACAAGATCACCCAGTCTTTCTTTCCTCAAGCACATACAGAGCATGACTGAATGACAAATTCTGAGTCATCTCCGCATGACAGATTCAGCAATGGTTTCTACACAGACCATTGCTGATTTGGTTGACCAGGCGCAACAGACATGGAATTCTACCTATCAAAATGACACACAACAAAATAAATGCATGTTTGCACACTTACATTCAACATTATGATGATTACAGAAGTTATTAATGTACCACCATTTTATATCTCAAATGACTCTTCCCTTGCATGCTTTAATGGCGACCTTGAAATACTAATCAAATAAATATGTCACTTAAATGAATGATTTGCTTACATTTCATTCCTCTAAACAGATTTCTTCTTGGTGATAGAATTTCATTCTCCGTCACTGTAATTACATTTATATATTTTTTTAACTGCCTATTTATATCAATTTACCCTTTAACAATTTTAGATTTTTTAAGATTATGTATTTTTTAAGCAGCAGAAGTGCTAAGCAACTTTTTATGTACTGTTGTACTTCTAATAATATGATTGCTTCATTTCAAACACTTTCTCAGTCTTTCACCAGATTCTACAATCTACACTGTGAAATTACCAAATTACTTACACTAATTAAATTAGGATTGCTTATTAGCTACTTATATGTGTTTAAAGAGCTAATTTATGTATGACATGCAAATTATAATTATTTACCATTTCCAACTTGATACTTTTATTCTACAATTTTAATTATTTTTTCACAGTTATACCATATCTACAATTACCAAATGATTATTGTATGAAATATGCAAAGTAAATTTCTTTGTTTAAACTTTTTGAGAAGCATAATGAAACACTGATGGAAAACAAGTATGTTTATAATCATAATAAATTTAATATATATGCAAACTTTTAAATGAAATTTGTAATACACAAAATAATATATGAATGCACAAAAATAATAAATGAATAGAGAGATGCAAATTAAGATTCTACATGAATCCATTTGTTTTATGTTTCGATTTTAAAACTAAATCACTCACTGGAAGTTCAAAAAACAGTATTTGGAAATTTCAGAAAATCAAAATATACCATAGCATGTGAATATCCTTCACCCACTTTCCAGTTATCTACTCAGTTAAAGCCTTTTAGCAATTACTTTTTACCATTGCATATTTTTATAAGAAAATCTGCATATATATTTTTTAATACTGAGAGTTCAAGACTGAAAGACCTTCCTTGTAAAAATATTTTTGATTAATGGTTTAATAAGTCACATTTTTAATAATAAAGGGAGATTTAGGTAACTTCTAGAAATAAATTAAACATGCAAGAAAATAAATTAAGATGACAAACTAAACAAATCTTCTCATATAATTTAGATAATTAAAAATAATTTATCAAAATTCAATATAGAGTTAAACCTAAATATTGTTACAAATTTTGTGCATAGATAGATGAATGTAGTGCAATTATATGTCAAATTGATACAGTTTGCTGTATAACATGAAAAATCTTAAGAGAGAAGCTAAGCCAGAAAGGTAAGAATACACGGGCAAGAATATTTAACATTGTGTAAATTGGTATCTCGGTAATTTCATGAGATATCGCCAAGCTAACAACGGGTTTGGCGACTCATTTTGCCACCAAATTTGGCGAGAAATCGCCAAAAGTTGCCAAATTTGGTGAGCATTTTAATCCGGTCCCTGTATCACTGTAATATGCACTGAAATTGAATAAATATAATCGACCACCATGTTAGCTGTAACTGTAATTCGACTCTCATATTGCTTTCCAATAATTTCAAGAAGCAAAATGAACTAGAAACAGCTCATTGGCTGATTTAAACCTATACAAGGCTGACGAGAGAGCATCCGCTTTCAATTAGTTGTTTAGTTACTGTTGTTGTGAGTTATTACTTCAGCATGAACTGAGATATCTCCATTAGTTTTCTCTTTAGATGCACTTTGCATTGCGTTGTATTTAATATTCTTAGTAGTTTGAAGTGTAACTACTGACTGTACTGTGTGATACTGTGAACACCTGAACAAATATTTCTGTGGAATATTTTTATTGTTTCTTTCAACTTCTTCGAAAATTCCAGACCTCTGAAATACTTCTTTTGATAAAAATATATTTTATTAATCTATAATTGGACTTGTGCGCATTCAATTTATTATAAACTCATACGCATGCACCAATATTATTTAATCTTATAAGACTAATTTAATTCGAAGAAGTCCAATTTTCCTAAAAAAAAAGGAATAAATAGAATGGGAGAAACCACTCCATTTATTACTTGTTATTTTTTTTATTATTAAAAAGGTTCTAATTGCGTACGGGGCGTAATTCAAGTACAATTGAAGAACTAATTTAAGCTGATTCAAATGCATCTTAATCTCCATGAAATGCAATTAAAAATTATTCAATAGGTTTTAATTTTGGCGAAATGAAATAAAAGAAATAATGAATAAATTTAATAACACATAATTTCAAAATTCATGCAAAAAGTATACGATTATTACTTGAAAGATTGATATTCATTTTCTGATATTATGAAACATTGATTGCACTTAGCCCATTTTAATATAGAAGAGATACATCCATTACTACAACTGCTTCATAATCAAGTTTACTATGGCAAAAATTATGCATAAAATAATATGTACAAATTTCTAATAATAATAAATAAAAATTTAATAATTTGCTCCCTTTTGAAAAACTATCATTAAAAGGCAAAATGTCAAATTTGAAACAATATTAAACTAAGGAATTTTCTATAAGGATGGAATCACTCCAACACCCACACCACCCTCATGAGCACACATGGATGGAACAAAATCCCACCGGTTACTTTCTGGATTATAGATCTCCACTGTACTGAGGTTTGTAACACCATCATAGCCACCAATCGCATACAATTTACCACAGTTTGCAACCAAAGCAACTCTACTCCGCATAACATTCATTGGAGCAATATATGTCCACTGTTTAGTTGCAGGATTATAGACTTCAGCAGTGAGTAGGAAAGTAGAGCCATCATAACCTCCACAAACATATATTTTCCCATTAAGAGTTGCAACTCCAAGTCTACATCTTTTGCTTAACATAGGTGGCATAGCTATCCATTGGCCGGAGTGAGGGTCGTATCTTTCCACCTGTAATATGTACATATTTATGAAATATTAAGAAAAAGTAAAATAAGACTATGAATTAGAAAATATTCACAAAATATACTCACAGAATCAAAGATAGAAAGTCCATCATGTCCACCTAGAGCATAGATGTGGTCTTCAAAAGCTACAACCCCAGCAGCACTTCTGTGTTTGGACATACTTGTGACCATGCTCCACCTGAAGAGTGAAATAAGAGAGATTTTAAAAAAGCAAGAGGGAGCTTAAATTTATTTGAAAATATAAGAATTTTAAAGAAAAATATATTAAAATAATACACATCCTTTCTATACATTATTTTTATTTAAGACAATTTACATTCAATTTCCATTTAATATTATTCAATATATAGCTGCACACAATTTCAAAATTCTACTCTTATACAACAGAATACTAAAACTATTTTAGCACCTTCCTTTTCACAAAATGCCTTTTTATATACAGTTTCAGATGAGAAAGAAATCTGCTTTTAAAAGTTTAAATCATTATGTTTAATAATTACTAATTATTAAAAAATTTGTTTTAATCATCAACATATTTCTTTCAACAGAAATATACTAGCAGAAATAGTCTATATCAGGGGCTCTTAACTAGCATACGTACCACTGGTGGTATGCAAGAGAAAAATAGGTGGTACACGAAGAAGCAAAGTATTTTTAACTATTAAATTCAAAAATTAAAACCCCAACATCCTGACTTGAGTTTTTTCTCTAACACTCATAAATTTATAAGATCTGAGCTTTGTACAAGGTCAAAGCCTGCTCATAGACTTTAGCAAGAGGCAAACGATCTGTCTGCATGGCAGTGTTCATGATTCTTCCATGTTGTACATTTCACAAATATTCTTTGAGCCCGTAGACATGACAAAATTTGCCATAAATGATGTTTTTAAAAGGAATGATAGAAATGAATGCAGTATTAAATAGGAAATAAAAATAAGTTCCTAAAAAAAGATAATAGTATCTCTTTAATTCTCTTACAGTTTATCGATTTATTAGCATGTCAGCACTTTATATCGCCATTTCTGGGTTCATATTTCTCCGTTTTTAATGAGAATCATTTTTGGGGTGGACTTGCTGCCTCTAACAGCAGGTGTTTTGTTTCCTTGTTGCTTTGTATTCCATAATTTTCTACATGATTTGAGAATATCATCGTCTGTTTTTGAAGAACTTGTAATATGTGCATTTAAATATTTGTGTGTGGAGGGGGAACTAGATTTTCAAAATGGAAAAATGGCTAGGATTGACTAAGCGGAAAAGTAGCGATTCACAGGTAATGGATCCAGGACAATCCACTAGCACTAAGAATATTGAAAAGAAAAGAAAAATTGTTTCTAGAAAATATAATGAAAGTTATTTATCATTCGGATTTACTTGGAATGGAGATGAAACGGACCCTCAGCCTCAATATGTTGTTTGCGGTGAACTGTTTTCCAATCAAAGTATGAAACCATCGTTTCTTCAAACACATCTTCAATCTAAGCATGCCAATTTAAAGCATAAATCTGAAGAATATTTTAAGAGGACATTATCAGAGTTCAAAAATAGTAAACAAGTAATGAAAGGTTTTGTTACTTCAAGAGAAAAAGCTTTGAAACCTGGTAAGCCTAAGAATTGCTAAGACAGAGCAGGCTCACACTATTGGAGAAAACCTTATATTACCAGCAGCTAAAGATATTGTTTTAACATCATTCAATGAAAAAGTGGCTAATGAACTTAATAATATTCTGTTATCAAATGGTACAGTACATCAACAAATTCATGAAATGGCAGATTCCATAAAATAGACATTCAAAAAATAAAACAGTGAATACTTCACATTGCACTGATGTAACAAACTTTGTTCCATTATTAGTTTATATACATTTCAAAGAAGATAAACGAATTGTTGAAGAGTATTTATTTTGTGAATCTCATGATAGAGCAACTGCAAGTGAAATTTTCAAAGTAATTGACAATTTTATGTCTGAGAATGATATTCCTTGGAATAAGTGCATTGCCATATGCAGTGATGAAGCTTGGGCTTTAACAGGAAAACATTCCGGTGTGATTTCTCAAATAAAGAAAAGTGCACCTGAAACTAAATTTACACACTGCTCCATACATGATGAAACTTTAGTAGCCAAAACAACCTCAGAATGCCTGAAAGTCAGTTTAAATCAAGCTGTGAAAATTATTAATTTTATTAAAAGCCAAGCTTTAAATTCAAGAATATTTTCGATTTTATACCAAGAGATGGGCAGTGGAACATGAAACAATTTGGTTACATTCCAAAGTAAGGTGGTTATCCAGAGGCAAAGTTTTAAATCATCTTTTTGAACTCCGATCAGAAATTCAAATTTTTCTCTATGATTCAAAATTTGAATTGCAAAAATGTTTATTTAATGAATTATGGTTGGCACTTTTAGTATATTTAGCTGATATTTTTGAAAGTTAAATGAATTAAATTTAGGATTACAAGGACAAAATGTAAATTTGTTTAGCATTAGAGATAAAATAAAGGCAATGATAAAAAAACTCAAGCTAATAATCAAAGAATTGGATAATAATATTTTAAGCTTTTTGCCACTTTTAGAAAGTTTTCTAACCGAAAATAATTTGAAAATAGAAGAAGAATTAGTATCCAACATTAAAAATCATTGTCTTTCATTGACAAATAATTTCAACATTTATTTTCCTGAAGATTATGAAAATGAAAATTGGATTAGAAATCCATTTTGTTCAAATATACCTGAAATTTTATCTCGCGAAGAAAAAGGACAACTGATAGAAATTTCCTGTGATTAAACTCTAACTGAAGATTTCAAAAATAACACACTTAACTTTCGGCTTAAAAAAAAAAAAAAAGAGAGAGAGAGAGAAGCATTTCAAATAAAGCTTTTAAATTTTTATTGCCTTGTTCACAACCTATATGTGTGAACAAAGATTTTTTCCCGTATTATATTTAAAAAATAAATACAGAACAAAATTGAATCTGGATTCTAATTTACGCTTAACACTAAGTGAAATAAGATCAGATATAAAGAAATTGATTTCTCTTAAACAGGCCCAAATTTGACACTGAATTTTAGAATTCAAATATTATAACTTAAATTTTGATAATTCAAATGACAACCAATTTTTAATATAATATTTTTATGTGTGCATATTTAATTCAAATAGTCAATACGTTGTGCAAATGTCAAGATATTTTTCGCCAAAAGGGCATTAGCCCATAAGGGCTATTAATTTCAAAATGACATTTTGCGTTGATTCACTTTTCAAACTGTTGCCAACAAATATTATTGCGATGTATTAAAGAAAGTAAATAATGAATAATCTGCAGGAATGTTTCTCGGACTGTGAAAAAACAATAGTACCTACAGCCATTAAATTTTGAATAATGTAATCTTCCAACCAAACATGGACACTCAGAAGCCCAAGTTTTTAATTTTGAATTTGTTTTATTACCTATTTCAAATTCTTCAAAACTTTAACGAATTTTTGATTAACAAACTCTGTGATTTCAAAGCCAGAAACGGCAATACTGTACAAAAAAGAAAACATTTTAATTTCCAGCACACCAAACTGTGTTTCAGAAATTATAAAGGTATGCTGTTTTTTAAATATTTTGTGATATTGCTATTGAATTAAATTTTATGTGTTTTAAGTAAGAAGAACATGATATTTAATAAACAAAGGGAACACATGAAACATTAAAGAAACGCCCTTTTGTGCATAATGTAAAATCTCAAAGCTTTCAGATTTTTATTTTTTTAATTTCATATTTGCGTTTGAATTTAATCATATTGTTTTCTTTCTTTCTTTTTAGCCCAAAGGCATTAGCTAGAAGGGCTATTAACTTCATTTTGGTGTTTCCCGTTGAAAACGTAAATGTTCGTTTCACTTTCAAATTGCTGCCACCCAATATTATCGCCCTGTGTTACATATAAAGAAATTAAATTAATTAAATAAATTAAATAATGAAAAATCTGCATAAATGTATGTATGTTTCTTGCATTGTGATCAAACAACGGTACCTACAGCCATCAAATTTTGAATAACATAATCCTCCACCGAATATGGGTATTTTAATAATATTCTGGAAGCCCTATTTCGAAATTTGTTATTATTATGATTTCATATTTTGTAACATTTTAAGGAATTTTTTATTAAGAAACTCAATTATTGCAAAACAAGCAATGGCAACACTGTATGGGGGGAGGGAATCCCCCCCAGCACGTGAGGATGTAACGGAAATTCTAAAGATATGCTCTTTTAAATATTTTGTAATATTGCTGTTGAATTGAATTTTATGGTTTATGTGCGAAGAAATAAATAAAGGTGACACACAATACATTAAAAACAGGCCACTCTATGCGTAATGTAAAATCTGAAAGCTTTTGGTGTTTTTTTTTTTAATATATATATTTTTATTCAGAAATTGAAAAATAATCATTGTAAAATGAAGTGGTGTACTAAAAGTTTTAAATTTTTTTTATATGGTACGTGTTAGTCAAAATGTTGAGAACAACCGGTCTATATCATATTATAATTTTACTTTTTTTTTTTTTTTTTTATTGTTTTTTTAAATACTAGTCTAAAATTATTTTCCTCATTTATACTGTCCTTTTTGTGCTTTTTTCAATAACACAATTAACTATGTTGTATATGCTCAAAAATTTAGAAAAATAAATAAATGAAATATATAATTAGTATTCATTTTTAAATAATTTTTATACCCATTACAAAACTCTCTGAATCTATGACTGCAACATTTACATTGTAGCTGGCTGTTGCAAGATTAAACTGATCTTCCTTTAAAACTCCTCATCAAATCTATCCAATTCTCACTAGAATAATGCTATCTAAACTTTATCATTATCTGTTTTTTTTTAAAATGGTAATACTCTGCAATGTAAATGCATATCATTACTCAGTAAAGACTTCATATGTTTTCAGTTATACATCATAGTTAGTTCTAATTACATAGCTTCTTAAAATAAAGCAAAGAATTTTATGTAAACAATACCAGCATTAAGATTGGGAGGGTTCTATAAACATAAAATCGTAAATTTTTGTGTGACTTACACAGGTTTTAAAGTCTATTTAGTAAAATGTTCATTATGGTTTAAAAATTTATATGCATAAATTTCTGTACCTTTACATATCAAAATCATGAAGATATTAAGAACAAATACACTGACTGGCAACACTTTTCAGTGCTTATTACTAAGCAATTTCAAGTGGAATTTTGCTTGATTCAGGAAAAAAATATACAACAAAAGTTGTTCAGTTTGGCAATAAATGGTTCTGCATAATATTCAATATAAACCTAGCTAGCTCACCCAAAGAAATTATTATTTAGGTTTTCGAATTTTGCACATAACGACAAGATTTTTTTTTTAAGCCTAACATCTTAAAGTACAGTGAACATTTTGTTAAATGACATTTTTCCTCCATAAGGATTATATAAAATGTTAAATTTTGTATTTTTAAAACCTTTCTTAAAACCTCCTAATATAAAAATCATAGATGACTGATTAATAGTGCTAGTATTTAAAATACATTCTGTAAAACAATTTATAACTAAAGTACACTACCAAATAAAATCCTAAAGTGAATCTTCCCCTCCCTCAGGAATGTTATTAATTCTGATGAACAAAAACAACTGCACATATACAATTTATTTCAAGAAATAATAAGAACAATTGCCAACAAACTTTTATTCTTCATTCAAATATATAATTTACTAATATCATTACGGAAAATGAAAGGCAAAAATGCTATCTTGGGGGAGGGAAAAAATTTGAAATCTGTTTAATCAATTATTAAGCACACAATGGTTAGATACCAAATAGAAGAAATGCCTTTGTGGAGAACTTTCTAAAGGAAATTGGCTATACTGATGCAGCACATAAGGAAAATCATTAAAATGTCCATTCATGTGATACACACCCAGATGAACATGCCAGTATATTTAGAAGTTTTGTCCAATTGACAGCTATAGGGTATCAATATGATGAGATAAAATTATTCTGTCAATCTTAAAAATTTTAATTTATGATCTCTAATTACATTTCTTATGAATTCAAAAATCAAATATTGTAAGTCAAAGATCACAGAAGTAATTTTTTCTTCATTGCTGTGTTTGAAAACAGTTTACAGTAAGAAAAACTGCTCCTAGATTAGGCTTGGAGATTGGCAATTTATGTGGTTTTTAAGATACGAATGTGTATAAATGTTACGTATGATAATAAGCATCAATAATGGATTTGCAATTAAGTGAATAGCTAAATAGAATGATTAATGCAATGTAAAAACTTACTCATTTTTCTCTGGATCATAACATTCTACTGTGTTTAAAGAAGAGATACCATCATATCCACCACACACATACAGTTTATTAAACAGAGTAGCCGCTCCCACAGCACTACAATAAAACAATTGCTACAATTATTATGAAACAATCAAAAACCATAATTTAATATTAATTTTCCTTCATACACTTTTTTCATTAACTAATAACAGAAATTATAACTATTAGATTACATTTTTTGCAGTCCCAGATGGCATGGGGGTTAACTCAGAAACTAAATGCCTTGTTTGTGCATTTACTTTCTCTTGCCAAGCAGGTATATTTACATTACCAAGTATAGCATCTCTTATGGTGTAAGCTTAGCAACACTTACTAGGATGAGATAGTTATGTACTTCATAGTTTGTTTTAATTTCCCAGAAAATTGTTAACTAGCAATGTTAAATATTCAAATAAAATGCATATTATATGTTACTGCTCTATTAATATAGAAATTGCTTCCATAGGAATTAGCTAGAACTTAATCCATTTGCAATGTAACTTCAAATACGGAATGGACAAAGACATTTTGCTTATATGGATACGAGCTAAATCTATAAAATTAGATACTGCAATAAAATTAGCAATACTAATATCAGTTACTTCATACTTCATAAATACTATACTTCTCTTAATTGTCACAAGCATCAGACAGTTTTCTGCACATGTTGTTTCAGCTTCTTATACATGTCTTTGCATTTGGTATATTATCTGAAGCTCAAAAGTTATTTATTTTACATTTGCTGAGATAAAGTTAAGATGTCTGCCCTCCTTCCCTCCATCTCTTTTACTTAAAATATCCCTTTGGACACTCCTTTTATTTCCACTGCTCATGCAATGGAATAATGTAATTATATAACAACAATATATATATATATATATATATATATATATGTAATATTTTCAAAGCACAGTCGCGATAGCTGAGTGGTATGGCGAGAGGGAGGATTTGATAAAAAACTAGATTTAGCCAATTATCATCTTTATTTGCAGATTTCCAGGCACACTAGAATAATTCTTTGTAGAAATTTACTCTCTAATCATAGCAATTACAATAATTTCTTATATGCACATTCTATAATCTTAGAATAAGAACAAATGGGGACATAGCAAAAGAGAAATGTTAGCAATGCAAGGAAGGAATGCAGCAGAATAATAATGATGTAATTAATCGCCAGTGGTATTTATACCAAGTTTGATGTACAAGTATATCTAATCTATGACTGGCTTAGTTTTAGTTGCCCTTTTCAAGCAGCGTTACGTAACGACAGAAAGATCTCAAATTTGGGAGAACAGATGATTTTAGTTAGAGAGCACTAAATTTAGACTGTTAATTTTGATGTCAACAATTATTTTTTAAAGCAGCTATCGCATTTTATTATATCATATATATATATATAATGAAACTGTTCCATTAGATGTAATAAAATTGCGTTATTATTGTGATAAGACAGCATTATTGTAGAAAACTGTGCATTATTGAAATAAGATGACTTAGTGAGAGTTGCAACAGATTAATATTGGAGAGAACTGCATCATAACTTGAAGACTTTGCAGCATAGCTAGCAAGATGACACTCGAAGAACACACATAACGGTGAATTCCACACATGATTTTATTTTAGTGACAATGCACATTATCACTGTGGGTGTGCTATGCACCTCCCAATTTTGTTCAGCTTACATCTTAAACAATGGACAAATTTAGGAAAGTAAATGTTGTGTAGCTAGAAACACAGCAAAAAACAGCAGAAAAGACGAGCAAAGACAAGAAGAAGGAGTTGTGACGTAATTATGTTTCTTATACGAATTCCAGGATTTGGGGTTCAGATTTCATTGGTAAGTGTGCATCAGAACTGTAGGGAGACAAATTTATTGCTGTTATATTTAGAATGAAATGGAAGTTAAAAGGCTATTATATTATTATTGGAAAGCTATATTTTATATTTTACATATTAAATATTTTATATTTTATGGAAAAAAAGTGGGCCAAAAAAAGAAAATAGCTTGGAACAAATGATGACTTTTGACATCAATACAGAAAAAAATTAACCAGAACCAGTACACACATACTGAAATGCAATTTCATACTCTTTGTAAAATAATTTGTTAGCTCATGACATGCCAATCATGATTGCACACTGAAGTGCTACATGTGGTAGCTTGTTTTTATCACATCATAAGTGCCATGAATTAAAAGAGCATTTCTTAGTAGCTGAAATGGACTATTCAGAGAAAACTTTGATTACAATGATACAGAAAATATGGCAGATGGAAACACAGTTTGCTCTGATTTTTCGGAAAATGCACAGAATAGTAGAATTAGCAGCTGCCAGATATGAACACCTGCCTATAACAATAAATATAACTTTATTGATCCTGATACCAAATGTCAACTAAACAGCTGAAAGTTATGGGCAAAAATAGAGAAATAAATATCAGTGTGGCACTGTCTCACATTACCTAAATTTGTACTTCATTGAATTCATGCAGTATCAATTGCATGAGAAGATGCAAATGTTTTCAGCAATGTTAAATGAAATCAGTAGCATTTTGCCTCCTGTATACTCTGAAATAATTCTGATAAAATATATTTTGTATTTTTCTTATTTGCCTTTATATTGTGTATTTATTTTGAATTTAAGTCATTCTTTTCATGAAGCTGTTGTATATGCTATAGTGATGAGTGATAAAGGAGTATGCTTTGCCTCCCCCCTCTCTTACTGCTGCTAAAAACTACAGTAACTGTAAGGATGAGTCTTGAAATAAAGATAAATTTTTTTATTGTCTGTTATGTCTAATGAAATTCTTAATGAATACTGTAAGCACATGATTTTCACTCCTACAGCAGTGACCTTTCGATATCACAAAATCAGATTTTGTGAAATGTTTGCAAGTACTTTCATTTTTGATGACTCACCATCTCAAGATTCAAAACCAAAAATTACAGATTACATTTGTTTTATCTTCTGGATAAAGATGAATATCAGTTTTAGATCATTTCACTATTTTATTTTCTATTTGTATTTCATTTGCTTTAGTTGTATTTTTACTTAAACCTGGCCCAGTTTCTGATGCACATGCTGTCCAAATTCCAGTTAATAATCAATCAGACTCAGCTTTTCACAAATATTAGTTATTATGTGTGAAATTATTGCTCTTGCTATCTCAAGCCTGTCAATAAATCAATTACCAAATAAATAATGTAAATTCTTAGTTTCCTCCAGATATTGTGCTTATAGTTCAGCATTTACCTATGAAATCAGACCCTACTGACCCTTACAAAAAGCACAAAACTGAGTTAATAAACTGGTCGGGAGAATCTTCCCAGTAAGAAATCTGCCAATTATTATCAAGAGAGGAATCAGGCTCTCAAAATCTTTCCAATTTACTTTGTAATATGAAACATTGAATGAAATCCTTAAATGTTCCCAAAAACTTAATGTTAGAATCATTTCTTTAGTACTTGTCTTAAACCATTCAGTCTATTTTGACCGTGGTTTCTGGTTTAACTTCAGACAAAGCTACAAAAATCACTAACAGAAACTTAGAAGAAAATCCACCACTAAAAACTTCCCCTGTAGTTAATCTCACAGCCATTTCCCGCATAGTTGATTGAGTAGCCAAACGGTATGTTGCTGAACACTGGAAGTTTGGTCCGGGATTTGACTCCCAGCAAACGAGCTGACTGCATGGGCGTTTTCACGCTTTTCCCCATATGTAACATGGATATGAGCCAGTTTCCCTCAGACAGTCCTCCACAAAGGCATCCCTTCCCTTATGCAGATAGCCCTCAATTGCTTTTCCATAAACAAATCAATCAAACCACACAGTTGATTAAGCTAGTGAGGAAAAATTATTTACAGAAATTAAAAATTAAACATATACACTTCTTTCTCTTGAGACCACTCACCAAATCAAGGAGATTGCAATAAATCTCAGGAAAGGAAAAGTTTCAAAAAAGAGATTATGCTATTTGCTGGTATCATAAACATTTTGAAAACAAAAATATAAAGAAGGTAAGACCCTAAACCTTATTCATAGCATGGAAATGAAACCAGCAAAGAATAAAGACGACTTATTCTTTACCTAAAATTTCATGTCACCTGTTCACTTGTGACCAGAGAACAATTGTTTCATTCTTGATTGATACTAATTCTCATGTGTCCTTACGTTTTGCAAATAATTTTCAAAAATGAAATCTTCCCAACAAACATTTTTCACTATTCATTTTTCAATTATTCAGGTTTATGTTCAGGGGAAAAAAAATGTCTTTGGATTTCAAACTAAAGCCAACAATTTACTTGGACTTTTCTAACAGCTAATATTAGTACACTAATTCTTAGAGCAGATTTCCTCCATTTATTTGAATTGGTACCTGATCTTGAAAACAAACATCTCAAAGATTTAAAAATGCAGTTTCAAAATGTTGGCTGCATGAAAAATACAGATATTTACTCAATAGAAATGCCTTTTAATAATACACCTTATCACAAAATTTTAAAAGAATTTCTTTCTATTACCGAATTAATAGATCTTAACGAAGCTGTTAAACATAGTACTGCACATCTTAACTTTTAAGTGCATCCTATAGTAGCAAAACTTCAGCAGTTGGCTACTGATTCCTTAAAAATAGCAAAACAAGAATTTCAAACTATGATACAACTGGTCTGAGACT
>KK113104.1:19148-54630 GCA_000611955.2 Stegodyphus mimosarum | reverse complement strand
CTTCACATGATTACCAAAAAAAAAAGAAAGAAAGAAAGAAAAGAACTCTGGAAGGGAGAATGTACACAATTGTGCATTAAATGCCCAAACAATAAAAGATAATCCCATTCAGTTTATTAGAAAGTAATCATATGCAATTTGGTTATGCAATGCACTTGCAATTTTTCAATGATTTATAGATGAAGTCATATGATATTTCAAAGGTGTTTATGCTTTTGTCGATAACTTACTGTTATCCTCCAAAGATCCAGAAGAACATTTTAGGTATTTGAAAGCCTTATTGTCAAAACTTTGGGAATACAGATTTTGCATAAATGTTTCAGAATACCTCTGGTCAAACATCTATCGCTTTATTAGGCTTTCAATAGAACTGAGCCTCTTTCGGACAAAATCAAATGTTTTATGTTAATATTGTTTAAAATCTGCACCTCAACCAACCACTCTTACTCAGCATTGCAGATTTTTATGCATGTTTAACTTTTGCAGATATTTCATACCTAAAGCAATATACATTCTCTCTCCTTTAATAAAATTGTTAGAAAGACATATCAATACAAAGAAATCTTGGTCTCAGGTTCTGCATTCATGTACACAGTAAAATTGGTACGAAACGGCTGAACAAGTTTTCATTGACACCAGGATTGTCATTGCTCAGGCTGCCCTCTTCAGAAACCCTATTGCCAAAGTCCAGTTAAGCATAAATGGTAATTGCTTCAGACACTGCCATTGGTGGCATTCTGATGCAATTGTTTCAGTAAGTATAAGAATCTACAGAATTTCTCTCTATGAAGCTCAATAAAAATTATTAGAAATGGTCCATGTACAATGCAGAATTATTTTCAATTTATTCCATGATTAAAAGATTGTAACACATGTTAGAGGACAAAATTTTGAAATTTACAAATTTACAGAAACTGTTAATATAAGCAGAACCCCCAAAAAATGTTCACCTCAGCAATTACACCAAATAGAATTTATTTCCCAACATTCTACTGACATTAGGAACATGCAAGTTCTAAGAATGTCATTAATGACACTTTTTTTTAGAACTAAAATTTATTCTACAATAAAATATCCATTTTTGGCTTTTCAAAAATATTCCATGCCTCCATAGTATGATTCACAAGCACAAAACCTTCTCAAAAATAATAAATCATTTTTAAAGATGGAATTTATCCTTACTAATACTCAGATGGGAATGTTCTTTGTGAGGTTTATCTGTGAATTGCACCTATCATGAAAAACTCATTTGTTTTCATTATATATAACCCAATATGAAGCATCATATCAAACACTGGGTGAAATCTTGTGATTTTACCAAAGATTGAAAATATACAGGCAAAATAAAACATGAATATTGTTCGCCTATTACCACCATCAGAAGGTAGCATGTACCTTTTGACATTAACAGATAGGTTCTCCAGATGGCCTGAAATCATGCCTACTTTCGATATGTGAACTGGAACTTTGCAGAGTTATTTTCAACACATAGATACATTGCACTGGCTGCCCATCTGCCATCAGTCTGTTGTTATAACAGACCAAGGTTCTCAAATGAGATCTACAGAGTTTACACACATTTTGAGTACAAAGAGAATCATAATGATCGCTTACCATCCAATGTCAAACAGCATGGTGAAAGCTTCCATTGACATTTAAAATCCTCTCTTAAGGTTCATAAGATCAATAACTCGCCTGAAATACACCCAATTGTTCTCCTCAGTATTTGGATAGCCATCGAGGAGGATTTGTACACTTCTTGTGCAGAACTGGTGTACGGCAGAATTCTCAGGCCGCCTAATGATATATCAACATCTAAGATCTCTCCATATGACATTCAATTCATCAGTAGTCCCCACCACAGAATGCAACAACTAAACCCAATCGTTACATCTCCATGCTGTTACAATAAGTATTACATAAATTTTACCTTAAAATCATGTACACATATTGATCGAGTAAAGCCACCACTGTGCCAACCATACTCAGGTCTAACAAGGCCCTTACCATAATGGGCAAAACTTTTACAATTAAAATCAGTGTGTCAAAAATAGTCTTACAGTAATCAAAATTTTTTTAAATCATTTCTATTTTTCTTTACTATTTAAAATGCATTATATGTTATATTGGTTTACTATGAATGCATTTTTATTTTAAGAAACCAAAATGAAGTTTTCACAGTTTATTTTGTGCATAAAATATGCAAAATTGTTAGTTTGTATTACAGACAAGTGCCAAAAGCATTCATATGCCTTCTGTTGTGATCTAAAAACAACAAGAAACAATATGTGATTGGACTTTACTATTGCAATCAATTGTTTTGAAAACACTTATATGTAATTTTCACATTTTGATTTATTTTGCCACTTATGAAAATAAGGGAAGGAACATTAGAAGAAAACAAAAAAATAGTTAAGATGGTGAAAGAAGGGAGAAGCTATCATGAAGCAGGAAAAATTTTAGGTGACAGCTTTGCTACAACTTGAAGTATGATTAAAAAAAATAATATCAATCACAATCACAATATCAATCCAAAGTTTTGCAAATAAAGCTTCCAGAAAAATGTCCCTAAAAACTAATGTCAAGATATAAAAAACTTACTTTAGAGAAAATAAAATACTGATATTTCAGCCCCAAAACTAGGAGTTGAGTTAGAACAAGAACTGGGCATTGCAGTTTCTAACTCAACAATCAGAACGGAATTAAATGAAGAAGATTTTCACGTGTGATCTACTCGGAAAAACTTCTATGTGCCTGCTCTCAGTGTAAAGAAAGGACTATGTTTTGTAAACAAATATCAAAACAGGCCTCTGGAATATGGTTATACACAGTGATGAATCTAAATTTCATATTTTAGATCTGATGCAAATTTTAAAATATGACATAATCCAGGAAGAAAACTTCAAAGGAAAACTTACGAACCACAGTAAAATTGTGGTAAGATACTTTTTTGGGGCAGGGGGGGTTGGAATTGGCAAATTAACATTTATCAAAGAAAAAAAAATGGACAGATTTCAATATACATACATACTTAAAGGAAATCTTAAACACAGTATTAAAAAAATCGGACAAGGAAGTGATTTTGTATTTCAGCACAATAATGATCCAAAGCACATTACTTTGAATACCAAGCTGTGGCTTTTATATATAATGCACAGTCATTTAAATACCCCTTCTCAGTCATCATATATAAATTTTATAGAACATATATGGTCCATTTGCAAGACAAAATAAAAATTCATTGAATTTCTAATAGGATGTAATTAAAAAAAACTATACATGAGAAATGTGAAAAAAATTACATGAGAACTTCTAAAAAAATTTATTCAATAGTCAGAACATTAAAAATCAAATATTAATTAAATTAAATGCCAAGAAATTATGCACAATTAATTGGTTTGTGTATGAATCACATCTAGTGTATGAATATTTTTGATGCATTCAGTTAGAACTGAGATACTTACTTCTTTACTATTCCAAGTGGAAATAAAAAATTTTCTTTTTTTTTTCTTCATTTTCTTTCATTGTATAATACTTTAAAATCCATGAAACTAGCATTTAATACTCATTATATTATTTGCCAAAAAAAGGTTTATCAACTTTTTATACTAATGTATGAATGAGTATTTTTGATGCTGACAGAAAATGGCCTTAAATCTACTGTGTTTATCAACACATAAATCCAACCTATTCATTTACAGACTCTGACTTGCCTGAACCCAAACCAAAAAAAAAACTTAAAGAGACAATCCATCACCAAACTCTCTACGACACAAACTATCATGAGATTCAGCAGATATGTTCATTTCCCAAAGAAACTTGCTGCTTGCATCACAATTGTTTTATTTGCTTTGTAATATCTATGACCTTGTCATGTCTTGAATCATATTTTGATCTTTTCTAATTTTGCTATTAAAGATGGAAAAAACTCGACAGTGCAGATCCTCTGATCTCTCTGTGAGGATTTGATGTCATTTCTTTGACAGTTTATTTTTTATATGACATATATTTGTATAACATATGACAAGGCATGTATTTGTCATGTGTATTAATAACATGACAATTTATATAACACGCATATAAAGTGATAGCTGCCTTGAAAGAAATCAGGAGATAACTTTTTAATGATGAGTCATGATAATGATATAGAAGTGTGCCTTGATTCCACATTGCTGCTGATAAATGTGGCAATGCTAAGTTTTGAAGTGTAAAGAACAGAGTCAAGTCTGCTGAATAGTATACATTTTGAATTCTTGAAATAAAGATCAATTTTTGTGTATTATGTCTGACTGGAACTCTTGATGAATGAAATGAGAATATGATCTGCACTCCTACAATATCATTAGCATTATCATCTAGATAAATTTTGAGCAAACATTGAAATTTGTGTCAAATGGCATTCTGTTAACCAGAAAGTAACAATTTTTTTTAATACAACTTTTGATCCCTCATATTTGGATTCCATATAGTGAACAATTGGATTTCAGATTTTTAACTGTATTATTGTTAAAATAATTCATTCACTGAAGTTGTATTCATAAAGTTATATTTAGCATAACAACAACTAAATAAAAACTGGCATTTTTTTTTAAATGAAGAAAAGCAATATTTTCTACTAAAGGAAACAAAATTACTGTGCTGTATATACAGACTAAATGTTTTCTGCAGAAATGAAATCATTAAATGAAGATATCTAAAGATTATGATTTAGATTAAAAAAAAAGAATAAGTACATAAAAGAAGAAGAAAAAAAATTATACAACCTTCGTTTACAGTTCATAGATGCAGCTGTACTCCAAGTACGTGCTTCCGGATCAAAGACTTCTACAGTACTCAGTCGCTCAGATCCATTGTAACCACCGATAGCATATAACTTGTTATGCATCACAGCAACTCCAACTCTACTTCTCAGCATTGTCATAGCTTCAGACAACTGCCACCTGCCTACTTTAGGATCAAATACTTCAACAGTACTTAGTGAGTCACCTAAGCAAGCAAAGCAAGGAATATAGCAAATGATAAATAATTCTCATTTAACATATAGTAAAATCATTAAGATAGTTCTGATTAAATGCTAATATTCTTTTAATAAAATGAAGTTATTCAGTATTTTCATTCGAAAAGAACAATTTTAAGAGGCTAATTAAATAACATTTTGTATACAATGCATATGCTTGCTATTCAATTAACCATGATAAGCCCAAGTTCAGCAATCACTGAAGTTAATACTGCAGTCATAAATAACATGATATGTAAAAATTACACAAAGAAATCAAGAAGATGGCATCAAAAGAAAAACACTGATATAGGGTCATTTCATCACATCATTCAAGGTGAGCTGAAGTTTAACAAAGTATGTGCAAGATTAGGTATGCAAGAACTTGACTTTTGAAATCTAAGAAAGCTGTGTTGATACTCTTTAAGAGCTTCTCTATTGCTATGATGCTGACATTTCAACATTTCTTCAAGACATTATTACTGGAAATGAGAGATGGATACACCTCTGAGTAGAACAAAGTTCTGAGATGGTGATGGGTTTTCAGTTGGTAATGCATGAGTGACTGTGCACCCATTAAAAGGGATTCAATTTCTATGGTATCTATGCTCTCTCCAAATACTGACATAATATACCTGGTTAGGAATTATGTTGAATAGTAATACTGTAATTTTTCTCAGTGCAATAAATATTCTGTACACAAAAAATACCAATTTTCCACCAAATGCAGTAACACATTATAATAGCAATATACATATAATACACATATAATACATAGCAATACTACACCATCAATTAGTTTTCTTTTTGTAATACATATTAATAAATTAAAATGGTTTTAAAAAGTCAACATTTAAAACATAGATGTAATTTTTTCCTCAAAGAATGACCATCAAAAAGAATGCCAGAGTTCTACATCAAATTACAGAATTTTAAACTTTGCAAATAAGGATAAACTTTAATTGGAAAGGTGAATAGAATAGTTTTGTGAAAGATTGTCTTTCAATGCTCAATTTGTTATTCCAATGAAGAAACTTTTTAATACATTTCCTCCATCATAATGGAATGTTTACAATTGGCACCACATAATGAAAGGTTCAGATTTATTTCCATATTTATATTTTCCATCAATCACCACTGCAAGAGATTCTTTACTAAGCAATGGAATATTTATTGAGTCAGGCAACTTAACCTAATCACAAACTTTATAATACTTTCTCTGATATGTTTTTAGTAACAAGCGATTGTACGTAGGTCAGTCAGAAAGTTAGTTGCACTCCTTCGTAAAAATTTTCTGTCAGAGGCTATTTTGATGAAACTTTGTGGCAACACTTCAGACATGCACCTGTATCGCGTGATGTAGCGGCTTCCACGAGGGAAGTTTAGTTTTTCTGATAATCAGTCTCAAACATGTCTCGACGGCTGCAAATAGCATCCAAATTGGAAATGCATGCAGTGATTAGTTTTTTGTGAGCAAAAAGCTGCAACTGCTCTGAAATTTATGGGCAGTTGCATGAATTGTATGGTGAAAATGCAATGTCACGCCAAGCTATTGCGAAATGGTGCAACATGTTTGAGAATGGACGTACAGATATTGACGACGCTGAGCGAGAGGGAAGACCAGCAACTGCAACAAATTCAGAAATCGCTGCTCGCGTGAATGAATGCATTCTTGCAAACAGATGCACCATAACAAACAAAATTTCAAATGAACTTGATATTTCTCATGGAAGTGCGCACAAAATTATCGCCGATCACCTTGAATTTCATAAAGTTTGTGCTCGATGGGTGCCACGTCTATTAACGGAGGAACATAAAGGAAAGCGTTTTGAAAGTGCATTAGTTATTAGTAAAGTGAGTTACCAAATGGAAGGAAATGACTTTTTGGACAAAATTGTGACTGGAGATTAAACTTGGATTCACCACTTCTCACCTGAAACGAAATGCAGCTCGCTCGAATGGAAACATTGCAGTTCCCCGACACGAAAAAAGTGTCGAACTGTTCCATCTACAGGAAAGGTGATGATGACGCGGCTTTTCGATAGAGAAGGCGTGGTGCATACAGAGTTCATGCCGAAGGGTGCCACAATTAATGCATCTTCTTATTGTGAAACACTAAAACGATTGCGTAAATCACTTAAAAATCGACGGCCAGGTAAACTGTCGAAAGGCATTGTGCTCCTGCATGACAATGCAAGACCGCATGCAGCAAAACAAACGTGCGAACTTCTGAAAAAGTTTAGGTGGGAAGTGTGGAATCACTCTCCTTATAGCCCAGACCTTTCACCTCCTGACTTCCATGTGTTTGGTCCCCTGAAACAAGAACTTTCAAAGAGATGGTACCATTCGGATGCTGAAGTGAAAGCTACAGCCCAACAATGGTTATCGGATATTGGACGCGATTTCTTTGCAGAAGGCATCGAAAAACTTGTACCACGCCTAGACAAATGCTTAAATAATGGAGGCAATTACGTTGAAAAGTAGACTTTGAATGCGACTTTAAGATACAAATAAAGTTATTGTAAAATTTCTATCCTGTTTTGTTTTCTTAAGCAGTGCAACTAACTTTTTGACTGACCCTCGTATTATTTTTAACAGCTGGTCAGAATTTTTATCTCTATAGTAATAATGAGTTTTTTTAAATAGGTTGACTTTCCCTTTCCTTAAAAATATATTGCAGTTCTCTATTTAACTGGCCAGTACTAGGTTTTAGTATACATACAAATGATACAATATATATTTTTAATTCCACTTGGAACCCAAGATGGTTAAATTTGGGATTTTAGAAGTTATTCTATTTATAGCAAATTGTGTTTGCATTTGGTAAAATTAAATTTCATGTTGTTCAGTTCAGAAGTGTTAATTAGCAATGGCAATCTTCCATCTTACTATATCAGGTCACCAAATGTAATCTAATTCTTTAATGATAGAAAGGGGCAATCCATGATACTTAATAATCTATGACTGGTAATGATTTTTACACCAAAATAATCCTTTTTTGGAGTGGATACTACCACCACCACAGGAAACAAAACAAAACAATCAATATAAGAAAATATTATCAATATAAGAGAATCAATATAAGAATCAATAAAATCAATATAAGAGAACATAAGAAAATATTTTATAAATTTGTTTCACATTGCAATTAATAAACACTTCATCAAAATTTCATTAAAATTGGATGGATTTATTTTTTTCTAATTTATAACTGAATCATTTAAAGAAGAACTAGATGCATCCAATCTCATTAAGACATTTTTAGTGTTTGATTCACAGACAGCTGCAAATTTTTATATTAAACTCACAATACAAAATTAATAAGAAACAATATAAAACAATCTAAGATTAGGATCCCATATAGTGTTAAAGTGAATTATGACTAGAATATATAGCTAGATAGCCTAATAATATACTATTGTACGCAAAGATACCTTGTCTGAAAGTAATCCATTTCAAAACAATTTACAAATCTTTGTTGATCGTTTAAATTTTAATGCAGAAACCATAAAAAAATTTGATGAACTCAAAAAATATATTATGGACAAAAATAAAATCTCTTTTTATTAATAATACGAATTAAACAATACAGATATAATGAAAATAAATTCCATTTATGCTGCAATAATGAATCTTCTGTTTATGGTTGTCATAGAATCTTCATTTTGAACAAGTGATCAATAAAATATGAATAAATATTACTTTTCTAACATTGACTACTATATTATGATAAGACATTTTCATACCTGATTTTGTCAGACCTCCAACAGCATAGATACATCCAACAATATCTGGACAGCATCGAGGCCTTGTTCGAAAACTCTGCAATAAAGGCCTCCGTTCGGGCATCAGATGATAATCTTTTGCTTCGTCTAACAGATCTCTACATTGATGAGATGTTCGAATCAATTCTTCAGTTGCAACATGATCAGTCAAATATTGTGGAGTTAGCAAAGGCATGCGTACTTGAGTTAATAATTCGGGTAAATAACTTTGCCTGGAAAGATCAAATTTCACCCATGCCATGACAGCTTCAAAAACCTATATTAAACCAGATTTTAACAAGACAGTTAAAACATCAGTCACTTTTACAATTATGAAAAAGTTATGCTATTAGAGGTACAGCAGTAAGACATAATATTTTTACAACAGTAAGACAAAATATATTTGAAATAAAATTACAGTCTATTTAAAATTCACATTTGAGCATTACAAATGTATTAAACAAGAAGTGTAACTATTTGAATCCTATTTTGGTTAATTCTGGTTGTTATAATTTCTGATAAGTAAACTGGCATTTTGTCTTAACCCAATTATTTCTTTGTTGTTCTGCTTAGTTCATTCTTGTTTCATAAAAATATTCATAGAAACATTTTTAAATGTTTACAAGCTCTAAAATTCTTTAAACTTTTAAATGTTCTCTTTCATAAACATATTCATATAAAACTCTTAAATAATAATGATACTTTTAAATGTTCTTAGTAAGATTTTTAAATCTTCTTTCATACAGAAACTTATATAAAAATCTTTTAAAAATGGTATCAATTTTGCCTTTTTCAGTTCTTCAGTACAGTTTTTCAGTACTTCTTTTGCCTTTTTCAGTACTTCATTCTAGTGTTTGTGACACTGTTTGTTGTTTCACCCAATGATTTACCTAAAATAATCCAGAAATCTTACTGAAATACACATCTGCAATTCAATGAAGTTTATGCTATTTAACTGCAGAAGTCTAAGTAAATGTGATCTAGACATGAACCTGATTTAAAATTTTGACACATAATTCAAGACTGAATGTTGGTTTAAATATTAAAATAGGATTACTCTACCTTACATATCTTACAAAATTCTAATGAAGGCAGTATTAAGATGATCGAAATACCAAAAAAAATCAAATGATCATACAAAAAATTAGAAAATACTCTGATGTTTCTATATGTTCCAAGACCTGTCCCAGACATACAAAACCATGAATAACAATGAATGCTATATAAAAAGGGATTTCCAAGTAAGATATATAAATATGATCAAATTTAATTGGAACATTAAATAAAACATACTGTTTGCTACACCTCATTGCATGTTGTACAACTATGAAAGGTACTGTATAATATGCTTCACTTTACAACCTTTCCCTCTCAAGTAACTGATGTAATAAAAGAGGGATTCAAAAATTTTTGCCAAACCTGAGAAAGACAGACAAAAATTGGGGGGGAGGGGGGAATGTGATTTCTGTACAATACAGCGTAATGTATCATTTTAAAGATTTGTGGAAATAAGAATCATTATTCTTCCAACAAAAGACAGTAAAAATAATGTGGTTAATGTAGCATTAATAAGAATACACAGAATGTGGTATTGCCGCAACTGGCAATCTATTGAATTTTGTTAGTTAGTTAATTAGTTTTATAATAGATGGTGTCTTCTCTTTTTATTTTGTTTGTAAAAGCAACTTTTATGCTTATTGTTTCCTTCACATGCAATTTTACCGTGAATTTGCGAACAGCTTTTAAAACGCTGTCTTTAAATCTTTGTTATCAATTTAACCTGAAATAAATTTCATGTTTACATTACAAAGAGTTGAAATAATAAGCAAATGAAATAACTGTTATATTAAGTGGCAATAGTGTTTAATTTATCTCTCTTAAATTCATTATCTCTCTTTTTTTAATACTCAGCTTACAACAAATTGTTTGTAAATGGATTTTGAAACAACTAAATATGCCAGTACAAAATGTAAATACTTAAATCAGCTAATTTGATAAAAGAAATGTTTCACCCTTTTATTCACACACTGAAAGTTTTCTTATATACAACATAAAACACAGCAACAGAAATAAATATTTTGCAAAATGTAAAAAATTATTAAAACTAAATAAACAATAAATCTGATCATGCAAATTTGAAAGATAGGTCTGAATTTTTAATTGACTGTCTCATTGGCTGATAGTACACCCAATTACATGATGAAATGACTGAAAAGAGGTGGTGCTATCTATTATAAAACTAGTTGCTAAGTAACAAAATTCGGTAAATCCCCAGCTACAACAATACTAAGAATTCTATATAGGGCAGGTCTGAAATCTGGACATCTAATAACCAGAATGAACTATTTATTATCCAGAACTCTCTTAAAAATATTTTTTGGTACTTCTGAATGTTCACATCGTCACAAAATGTTCGCCAACTAACAGCAACTTTGTGACTTCGCAAAAACCGTATGTTTGACCATCTTTAGCTAGTATTTTCTTTAACATTTTAAGTACTGTATCACAAATATTGTACTCTTCCTAAATAATAACAAAAAGAAGCATTTTAAAAGAAACAAAATATTTTACGAGCAAAAGCAAAAATACATATGGCTGATGTTAACATTTTTACAGTTCTTCAGTAATACAATTTAGCAAAATGATACTTAAATATAAAGTGTGTAAGCCATGTGTACTCAATCACATATGTGTTAAACTCATGCAAAAGGTGGCTACTATTATGTGCACACTAGAAAATGTCAAAAAATTCACAGTTTTATCAAATGTTGAAATCAGTGATGCAAATCATCAAAAAGTAAGCTTCATTTTTTTATATATAATGCAAGAACTGACAATATGTTTATCGAAAAAATGCAAACATGCCTAAGTCAGTCTTTTCACCCAAGTTGCTGAACTTGCATTTGCTAAAAAACACTCATGATAGTTTTGAATCATTTTGCATGTAATTTCATCTTCTAAACACCTTCTTCTATAAAACCACATTTTGTTTTCAGCCCTTAAGTGGTCATGAAAGGGTAGGAGCATTTTTCTTTCTTACAAAGCTCATGTACACGGTGGAGGGAAAAAAAAATCTAAAGGTTTCAGATGTTAAATTATGTCCAAAGGGTTTGTTTTTAACCATTTTGTGTGTTACATTTATTTATTAAATATCATGTTCTTTGCAATTCAATCATAAAATTCAGTTCAAGAGCAATATCGCAAAATAATTTTAAAATGAGTATATCTTTAGAATTTCCAATACACAGTCTCATGCGCTGGAGATAAAAATGTTTTTTCTGTACAATGTTGCTATTGCCCCCTTTGAAATCCTTGAGTTTGTTAATCAAAAATCAAAATCAAAATCAAAAAATGTTTTACAAAATATGAAATATATAATGAAACAAATTCCAAATTTCAAATTTGAGATTCCAGATGCCCATATTTGCAGAAGGATTACGTTATTCAAAATTTGATGACTCTAGGTACCATTACTTTATCACAATGCGAAAAACATACATACATTTATGCAGATTCTTCATTATTGAATTTCTTTCAATGTAATACAGGGTGATAATATTTGGTGGCAACAATTTGAAAAGTGAAACAATGCTTGTAGCGAATCAACGCAAAATGACAAAACGAAATTAATGTTCCTTTTGAGCAAACTGCCCCTTTGGACTTTAAAAAAAAAATCTGAAAGCCATCAGATTTTACATTATGCCCAAAGGGATTTTTTTTAATGTTTTTTGTGTTACCTTTACTTATTTAATATCATGGTCTTACCCACGCTGCTCAGAGGGTTAATTTATAGCAATCCATTTTCCTTTCTTTCCCCCCCCCCATTGTACACAAGTAGGAAAAAAGTCATTGTTCATACTTTCAAATAATTTTACCAAAGTGTGTAAACCACATTTTGAGTTATTATCACTTATAACATAAATGCCAAATTTCAAAACGCGTCAATATATAAATTCAGGTACATCTTAGAAAATTTTGAATAGAAAACTCTAATTTTTTACAGGTGGGCCTAGAATTACTCCTACTTTAAGATGATGTTAAAAATTTTATTGGTTATAATAGAAAATTTTTTTTCAAAAAATTTATAAAAAATATTTTTAAATATTAATTTGAAAAATAATAATTATATTTGAATTAAGCTTAAGTTTCACATTCTGAAAGAAGGAATGAAGTAACTTCAATTAAAAAAAAAGAGATATTAATAAATATGTATCAAATTCAATTAACACCAAGGAGCTGAAATTTTGATAGCTAATTTTTTAAAAACTACTTTTGTGATTTTTACAAAACTTGTCAGTTTGGCATAATTTCAGTCATACAAAAAAATTGGCATGTCATTTCAGAAAAAGCCCGATTTTGTGTCAAAATACCTATATTAGAACAATGCTATATGTAAAAGTAATACATATCCTAAGTCGCACTTTCGAGACATGAAAAACGAAAGTTGATTTTCGTAAATTGGTTCAGTAGAAGAGGAGCTATAGAACTACTCCCCCCCTTTTTTTTCTTTCTTCTTCCCCCCCCCCGCACTGTACATCATAAATTAGCCTGAAGATCAATGCTTGCTTGGGCTAAGTTAGTTTATTCAAATACGGCAAAAGACATGAGGACTATCTGCCTAAGAGGAGGGATGCCTTCATGGAGGGCTTTTTAAAAGAAAATAGCTCATATTCACAATGCAAAAAAAAAAAAGCACACAGCCAGATTGTTCATCTGGGTTTGAACCCAGGCTGAACTATCAGCATTCACTGGGCTACTGATGAACAATGTTTCTTTGTGAAGGAATGTTGCACACACCATTATCTTTTTATTGGCAAAACAGAGAAGAAGGAAGAAATAATTAGATTTTGATTTACATAAGTTCAGCCAGCATTAGGTAGTGCTGTTGCTTAAACTTCTGATTTGTTGTAGCTTATTATTTTATTCAATCAATCAACAGATATCAAAAGCATGCATGCTTTGAAATGCAGAAAGTAAACTTTTTAAAATCAATGCAGAAGTCAAACTATCCAAGAATTCTTTTAATATTTTAATACACAGTCTGCTGCACAGAGTAATGTAAGATCATAGAATGCATGTATTTTTTTAAACTGCTTAGCGCATTTCGTGATGATGATGACAGCCCCAAATTTGATGGTTTTCGGACAGTATCAACTACAATATGAAATTTCCTGATTAACAGAGTAGTGAAGAAGTGCTAAATAAAGATAACATAACTAGTCTATCGTTCCAATGATGATGCCATCATCATCAATTAATTAATAGATGATGAAAGCTTTAATAAGCTGAAATGGCAAAATATATTGTCATTTCAGCTTCAAATGATATTTAAACTGAATAAGATGGTTATTTAAAAAGAGTCTTTTTTTTATGCTGCATACCTCAATTGTCAAAAATAGGGTACAATTTTTTCATCCCTTTGCATACCATAAATCATGAAAATCTAATTCTATTGAATAAAAATAAAACTATTGTTAGATAAAAACTTGACTGTGGCAAGAAAGAAGCCAACAATAACTAACAGTACCTAGAATCGAGGAAATACATCAAACCAAAAAAAGCAATAAGAAGTATGGCTTTCAAGGAAAAAAACCATGAAATTCTCCAGTTAACATACTATGCCAAGAAATGCTAAATGATTCATGATGATGACAATGCTCCAATCATCAGTCAATGAACAGTGAACTCTGTAGTATGGTTTTAATTCAGAAAATATCACTAACAATAGAAAAGAAAACAAATTGTTGAAATTGAAATGAATCCGTAACTTAAAATTAGCAAAGAAACAAGCTTGTATTTGGTGTAAATTTACACAAAAAACTCAGTTCTCCGTTTTCATGAGAGGCAAAGAAATTTTCAAGACTGAATCATTGAGTTTTTTCCTAAATCTACACCAAATACAAGGTTGGTTCTACACTAATTTTAAGTCTAACTTTGGTATGCTTCTGATTTTAAATGATTTCAGTTGACTATTTAATGGCAATTTTTTACATGGAAATTACAGGACTCGAACATTGGACTTGCAAACACTTCATTATATTACAAGCAACCATTTTAAATTTTATAATTTCTATAAAACAACTTATTAGATTTAAATTAATAATGTAAAATGCAGAATTGCTGAAGTGCCAATGATTCTGGATCTCGGACTTTGTGCTGTACAATTAGCAGAGGGTTAATTCAATGAACTATGTGCACAGAATAGAAATTTATATACTCTCCAACCATCAATAAAATTAATTTCCAGTCACTAAATGCAGGCCATAAATCAGAGGGAAGGAGGTGACTTGCCAATCTAAGGAAAAAACCTGTAAGTTGAGAATATAGAAAAGGTTCTGCAATTCCTATTTTCAACTATTGCATTTGGTTTGGTCTGGAAAAAATTACACAATTGTTCTTGATCATAATTGCTATAGAAAGATGATAGAAGCGGGCATTTCTGGAATCACTGTTGTTTAATATTTATCATGTCATGGTCATTTATCCCTTTTGTGAACTTAAGAATTTAAATATCATCCTCCCATATTCCTGATGTAAAGCATATATAAATAAAACCAAACATACCAAATCAGTAAGTATAAAGATATGGCAGAAATAAGGGGAAATATCTGAAGTTCATGAAAAAATTTAATCTTACAAAATTTATAAAATAGTCATGGAACACAATAATAAAGATCTCTCTCATTCCATGTGTTAACTTTAAAAAAATTCTTGTTTTAATCATGATACTCTTAGACAGAACCTTTAAATGCAACCTCCTTGTCCTTCTGACATCAGTCCAGATATTATTACCTCATGTCCTCTGTCAATCCATAGTTCATGAAAATAACTTTGAGAATTTTTTTTACCTCCAAAAATAAACTAATGAGAAAACTGCATCAAATAAACTTCGTCCTTTTGTACATAAGTTGTTGCATATGATAAAGCCATATTAATGACTATAATTAGTTTCTAATTGCACTTATTGCATAGCCTTTTTTTTTAATAAAAAATTAGGGCAAATTGATTTGAGTTCAGGGTTTGGTTGATTACTCAAGAAGTTTTTTTTTTCTTTCTTTCCCCCTCCTGTCTTTTAATCATGTACCTACCCACAGAAAGCTTTCAAAATCGATGCAAATGGTGCGTACTGATTATACTTCAACAGGAAAAGCCAAGTTATCCCTAGGATATCCACTTTCTCTGAAAGTAATATTGCTTTTGAGTTTTCTTGTAACCAAGCACTTTTAATTTGCTTTTATACAACTTGCATTACTAAACAGTTATTTTGTCTTGTAAATGAGGAGATATTAAAGACATACAGCATACCTGCTCCTCATTAGTGATATGCAGTTCATCTCTACTTATTATCTCTTTAACATCTATAAAAGACAAATTCATAAATTCTTCAGAGTGAGCAACTTCAATAAAATGCTTCTGAATGAAACGATTGGTTGCTTCAACAAGAGTTGAACAATCAAGTACATCAGCAAAAGAACGAATACCCAAGGCATTGTTAGGATGCAATCTGAAAGAGAAAAAAAAATATATAAATATAACAAAAACCATTATATTTGATGACTTCAAATGTCTATACTTGATTTGAATATTAAACAAAAGCAGTCATACTTGAAAGAAAACAGATTTTTTAATAAGAAAATCACCACCATTTTGATAATTATCTCTTAATATTAGCTTTTGATTTCTTTCTTTACATAAACTGCATGGTTTTTTAATGGTTGTGAGATATTTTTAATAGTTTCCATAGAACCAAACTTATTGCATTGAAGCTATTTTACATATAATGGAACATACAAAAATCTTAAGCAACAAAATTCTACAAAATCAGAATATGGAAGGTGCTGAAGGATATTTCATTTTAAACCTTCAAGTCTTACAGCTTTACTTACAGCAACATGCAGTTTGGCATTATCATGATGGATAATGTTATCTTTTTGAATAGACAAAATTATACTTTCCATAAAATTATGCATTGGTGAGTTGATCATAGTGTTTATTTATCACAACTGTTTTATCAGGTGAGAGATGTTTAAAGAAAACGATTCCTCCGTAATCCTTCTAAACAAATAGCAACACTTTCTTTCAATATAAGGCAGCTTTGCCATAGTTCCTTCACTGGATTATTTCCAACTCCCTTTTTCATTACACATCGTTACACGCAATCTGTTTCCATCACGTGTTATGATCTGATATGAAAACAATTCTTTCTCAAGATGCTCAAGTGAAACAATGGCTACAAATATACAGTTCAGCACTTCTTTAACTGTGGAACACTACCTCAAATGAGATCACGAAGTGAAATGCTGGGATTGTAAAAATTTAACTCAAGTAAATAAATTTTAAAAAACATTAGTCATAATTCCTTTATTATCTTTAATTTAAAATATTACATTTACTATACAGTACAATTATAAAATCATAATGGTCACTAAGCAGAGCTGTAAATTATATTTATGTATTGAAAATTACCACTAAGCGCATCATAATATCAATGTTGCACAACGATTTCAGAATATAAGTTATTTGAAAATCAAAATATGCCATAAATACGTTGATACATTCATAACATCCAGTGTCACATACACTTGTCAAGATTAAAGTTCTCTAATGCATTGATAATGCTTTTCCAGTACAATCAGTTGCTTCTGTTTCACTGCAACAAAAGTGTACATCATGTGAAGAATATGTTACTGTATTTTACTGCTTATGTTAGTTTATTTACATTTTAGGATAAAAATACTTTTACCCAAAGATAAATGGTTGAACTTGAGTAACAAAGATAATGACACAGATGGCAGCACTATAAAATATCTTCAAACAAAACCTAAAGTAATCAGAAAAGGGCATCTAAAAAAAAAAATATGATGAGAATTTCTCCAGTTTGGCTTTACTTTCAAAAGCTGTGATTGTAATGTGTAACCTCTTTGCTTAATTTACAGTAATGCTTGAACTGTGGGAGTATGAAACTATCAAATCTAAAAAGGTATCTTGAATCTAAGTATTGTTTGCACATCAATAAACAAAAAGAATATTTAGAATGACCATTACAATCTTCAAATAAAGAAAACAAAACAATATTTTAAGAAAATTATAACAGTTAATGAAAAATATTTACTCATATCATATGAAATTTTATATCTGACTGTTAAAAATTTAAAAAAAAAAAAAGCATACACCAATTGAGAACCATCTTGTTTTATCTACTGCTATTAAAATAGTAGAAATACTTCACAGAAGTAAATACGGGATGCAATTCAAAAATTCCCCAATTAAACAATACTGTCACCAACAGAATTTTGGAAATTAGCAAAAACCAGTTTGAGCAAACTAATTAGACTACGCTAACAGAAAGCTCAAAATTTACAATTCATTTGGGTAAGGAAAGTGATGTTTCAAAAACAGCTCAAATTTTAGTATGTCAGATACATTTATAAAGCACTGATGAAGACATTAATAAGAATTATTATTTTGTTGTCTTTTGGAACAACATACAAGAAAAGACATATACAGTAAAGCTGACAAAATTGTTTAAAATTGAAGGTTTAGAATGGGAAAATTGCACTAGAGTGTTTATACATAATGCAAAAGCGATGGCAGGCAAAAATATTAGTTTTAAATCATTTTCTAAAGTTTCTGGTAATGATCATGTAATTTTTATATATTGCTTGATTCATCTTGATTCATCATCATCCGCCTCCTTACAGGGAAAAAAAAAAGACTTACTTAGGATGCTATCAAAATTATAAACTTTATTAAATGCTGTGCCCTTAACAGCCATTTATTTTCAAATCTCCGCAAACAGAAGGACTCTGAATAAAAAAAAAATATTATTACACTAAGAAAGAAGGAGGATGTCAAAAGGTGAAGTTTAAGAAGATTATTGCTATTAAAAGTTGAAATTATTAAATTTTTAATCAAACATAAATTTTACCTTCTGCTCTTTTCAAAATAATTTACGACTGCCAAAATTGTGCTAACTGTGAGATATTTTTGAAAAACTAAATGATTTCAACCTCTGTTTTCAAAGAAAAATAACAATATATTTTCTTTATGTGATAAAATTGAAGGAGTGAATAAACAGATCAGCATTTGGAAGATTAGGGTGGAAAACGATTAATTTTAAATGTTTTCGACTATTGACAATTTTATCATTGAAAAATATAATTGTAAAACTTTTATTACAAAAACTACTACAGATCACTTAAAAAACCATAGAAACACAGTTCTGAAAATACTTTATATCACTGATTCTAATACATCCCTTTCACTAGCGCTAGAAGATCATTCCCCCATCCTTTCCAAAACTCGAAAAATATATATGCATATTTATTTAGATTTAGATTATTTTTTTATACATTATAGAATGTGAACTTAAAATTAAACACTTGACAATGAAATAAAAGGCTGACCAATTCTCTCCTGAAACTATGAAATTTCTCCCTTGAGGGGAACTCCCCTCTGAATGAGAACCCCTACTTTATTTTAAATTTTGATTTCAAAAAGTTATCTTGGATTCATAAACCATTTTTATTGACATTAATAAGATTAGTCACCTGCCACGAGCCCAAGAGAAATTTGTTGAGTTATTAAAAGACTTAAGACTTGAGTTCCCACAAAAATACTTGACTAAATTTTAGACTGGAGCTCAAAGTGAATTTCCTACAATTTCTATAATGACATTAAATTTTCTTCCATCATTCAGCACTACATATTAATGTGAAATTATTTTTTCAGCTTTAACACTTGTTAAATCCAAATACCATTCAATGGCGAAAAACACTGAAGATGCTCCAGCAGTCTCAAATATTGCACTAAGCTAAAACAAACACATCCATCTCATTAGAATGTGACTTTCTTTCATTAATTTTTGCACGCATGAAATAGATCTTAAAGCTTCTTATCATACGTACTGTTTACTAAAGAAATAAATTGTGAAATATTTATTTTTAATATTTATATTTAATATCTGGGGCCATGAAAAAATCTGAATGATAAAAAGAGATCACGAATGAAAAAAGTTTAATTTTTTTCCATCAAACAATGCAACATCTATGTATTAAGGAGAAATAAGTTTATTTAGCAAAGTACAAAAGAATTATCAATTTTTAGCAATTTAACAATATCCCCACTTGAAACCATTGAGTTATTTTCAACTAAGGCCTGTATTAGATCATTATCAATAATGGATAAGCACTCAGAATTGGGTCTATGATCCAAGTCAAGTACCATTTCAAAACCAGCAAAACTTCTAACTCCTTTTATTATAGCAGATGCATAGTTAAAATAAGTGTTTTAAATTTTTCTTCTGTTGTGGTCCCAGCATTCCCACTTCTTATTTTCCATCATAAAGTAAGTTCTCATATGAATAAATTAATATCAGTTAAAAGAATCTGCAAATAAAAATACTTATTACATTAATATCTGTCCAAGAATTTACCATCTGGCCATTAAATGAATATCAGTGCTATCCTGTTACCTATACTTCCACAACCTATGAAAACTCTAAAATTACTTAATTTGGTTACATCTGACTTCTACCTTAGATATAATAACATAGCATTAAAAGCACAGACTTAATAATATGCAATACTTCTTAAATTTAAAGAAAGGAATTTCCTCAAACAGATAAAAGATATAAAACCTTTACAACTTTATACTTACTAGTTATCCCAGGTAACATTATCCCCAGTGATATTTTCTTGGCAATAATATTTTTGGCAAACATTTCCAATGGCATTTTGGTAATTCTTATTTGTCATACATTTCTATCTGCCTTTCATCTCCATTTTCTTTGGTCCAAAAAGGTATCTCCAGTGACAATCATTCGCACTTTTTTCCTTTTGATCTTTTAGTACATCAATTTTGCAACTACTTTTTCTTTACTTCAGTAGCAAAGAGCATAATTAATAATGACATGCTAGCATAGGGTAAATTGGTATTGTAACATTTCAGAACTTGTGTTTCCATTGGTAAAAGTTGCTTCTTGAAACTTTTTCTGCATTTATTTGTATGTACTAGTTATTTTTCCCATGTTTTATCTTTTGTTTGTATAGCATACAAAGCTTTTCAAGTAAAAAGACTTTAAAACTAGTTTATAGTTTACTTTTGATATTTTGTTTTTCTTTATTTGTGGCTCCCACCCAACTGACCCCAACATTCGATCATGTCCATGAGGTTGTGGACTTCAATACCCCGAAGAAAAATTCTAGGACTCCTCAGGCAATCAATGCAAGACAAGATATGTGCAGGAGTGGATTGTGTCAAGTTCCATTTCAGGCAAAAGGGATACACGTTACTGCTCAACACAAAATGCACAGCAGTCAAATGACCAGTGCACAGCCTTGCGAGTTGTTTGTTCAAATCTATTGCTTGCCTCTGTTAGGGCAGCACCAGAGGGGTTACCAATGTACCATTCATGTGGGAGAGGCCTTTTTCCAGGAGGTGTTGATTTATAACTTGACCCATGAAAAAATTTCTGGAGAAAAAAGATAGTAATCATCAGGAGAATCCTTAAGTCTGCCCTCCCTGGCCAGTCCATCTGCTATCTCATTGCCACAAACCTCCACATGTGAAGGCAGCCATTGAAATATATCTTGTTAGGGCACACAAACAACCCAAATGCTGGACAATATTCATAGTAGTTCTGTCTCCAAGTTTTCATCACTCAGTCAAGTGCTGTATCACACTCTGGCTATCGCTCAAAATCCAGATGTCAATACTGACTCCCTCACTGACACAATAACTCAAGGCCTCCTCTACAGCAATGAGTTCTGTCCAAAAAACAAAGCAGTAGTTAGGGTTTCTCACAGAAATCTTAATTCCATTCCCCTGCCTGATAAAGATACCAATATCACTCCTGCTACCATCAGTATAAATCTGTAAATGCATCACCAAGGAGTCTGTGAATAGCCTCCAAAGCCAGCTTTATTAGATAATCAGGATGCTGAGTACCTTTGTTAGTATAAGAGCAAAGTTTGGTCCTAAAGAAAACTCTATCACTAAACTCCAAACAGCAGGCCAGCGAAAGATGTTCAACATCACTTTGCAGCCATCCCTCACTTTCAGCATGGCTGAGCGGGCTTTCTCTCTTCAGATGACAATTGCTGTTGCAATTACATACATACCTAGAGGTTCTGTGCTGAGCTTAGCAAAGTATCTGGTCAATAGATACCTACTCCAGAGTCTGAAGCGGTGAAGGTTGGCCTCATTAAAGACAATGTCCACTTGGGCAGCAACTGTGGAGACCACTAATAGTTCTGGCAGCCAACAGTTGTACCCTTTTCAGTTTATCTAGATTGCTGACAGAAGCGGCCTGATAAACCAGCACACCATGTTTCAGGACATTCCTAATAAGGGCAATGTACATGTTTCTCAGGGTTCAAGCATCTGCACCCCAGTCTCTACAGAGACATTTTAAAATTTTGAGTTCCTGTTTACCTCTTAAAATCAAATTGTCAGTATGAGCCTAGCTGAGGATCTTATCCAAAATATACCCCAAGTATTTGGAATGATTTTCACAATTCAGTTTCCTGCCTAGTAGAAAGATGTCAGGTTCCAGGTTGTATAGGTGGTAAAAATACTGGATACAGACTTTGAGGGATTGAAAATGGTCTTGTGCAGCTCACTCAAGTTCTATTTCTTCCTAAGCAGAGATGAGATTTGAATTGCTGTGCCATATAATTATATCATCAGCATACAAACTCTTAAAGCGATTGGCATTAGTCAAATCCTTAGTTCCAGAAATGGAAAGGAAGAACAGTGTGAGACTAAGCACAGATCCCAGCGGAATACCCTGACTGAGTCTTCTAGAAATGCTGTCTCTAAACTCTAATACATCTGGCTCCTAGAAAGTCACCAACTCCGGGTATGATCTTCCCCCTGATATTAAAATTGCTATTTAGTTCACAAAGAAGTTTGTTTTTCCAAACCCTGTTATAAGCCTTAAACAGGCAAGAAAAGCAGTTACAATATGGTTTGTGAGACTATGATTCTGAGCATTCCTAACCTTCTGGATAAAAAAACACAATGTGATCCATTGTGCAACATCCTCTCCTGAATCCATACTGTTCAGAAGGAAGTAAGTTGTTTCAATCAAGATAATAGTTAAGTCTACTCAGGACAATCCTCTAAATAATCTTGCATGAAAGTCTAGTCAAGACTATTGGTCTGTAACTGTCTGCATAATTAGTCTGTTTTTCCTGTTTTCTTATGGGATTAAGGGGATACTTCCAATGACTCGCTAACTCGTCATTTTGTTTCTTGATGAAAAAACTCTCAAGAAAAAATGGGCTAAGACAACCGAGAAATATCCACATCTCTTTTAACCTTATCTTACAGCACTTTTATCCTGAGTACTTAATGAAACATTGTCAACCATACTAGCTCAAAAGTTTCAAAAGAAATTTTATTCATTGTAATTTAAATGGGTAAAGCCTGAGAAATATCCCCAAAAATTACCAACTTAAATGACAAATGGCAGAAATAAGTTATAGCTCCTAATAAATATTCATTCAAGTCTTCCCCTTTTCATAAAAGCCTTACACTTTCTTGACCTTACTGAAGAATTTTTAAATTATTAAATTTTAATGCAAGTTAACTCAGAGGAATTTTCCAACAGCAGATTTCTTCCAGCACTATATTTAAATATATCTGATATTCATTTATTCTGTATATTGTGTATAAAAAGTGAGGAATATATAAGTATTAGCCTATCCACTAATCATATTAGAAAAGAAGGATACATCTAATTTCGTACTTTCTTTCTAAAGCATCCACCATCTTAAGTCACCTAATTTGTAACATGAAAATTTCACATATTGTCAAAAGTTCACACAGTAGTCACTTAAACAAAGGAGGACCTCTAACTCTAAATATGGAAAAAAATGAAAATATAGACAATATATCATCTCTAAATATGGAATAATAAAATAATCACTAAATATGGAAAAAAATTGTATGTCATTTCAGAAAAAGTCTGATTTTTGTCAAAATGCCTATATTAGAGCAATACTATATATAAATCTAATATATATCCTAAGTTGCACTTTCGAGACATGAAAAACACTATTTGAATTTTGTCAACTGGTGCAGCAAAATAAGAGATATAGAACTGTCTCTTTTTTTCGCAGTGTACCTTATTAGGAGTTTTATCAATGTAGTTAATTTTTATGGAGGGATATATAAAAATACAATAAACTTGTAAAATATAGTTAAGTGAAACCCATAACACAGCTACAATTTCCTGACACTGGATATGAATGATAGTCTATATCTATCAGTTCACAGCTTTGAGTCAGAAATGCAGATAATCAGAAAGCATCCAAATTTGTCAAACAAATAGAATTAATGAAGTTTTATGTTGAAAACTGATATCACATTACTATTTAAAATTTAATACTTCCTTTTGAATCTTCTTTTCTAGATCATCTTCTAATAACTTTTTCAATTACTCCTACTACTGCTATTTAGTGACGTCTAATACATCCAAGGTGTTATAAAAGTGTCACTCATTAATTTCAATTTTATTTTTATCTGTGTTTATCTTACCAGGGGTGTTTGTGGGACCCCAAAAAATCCCCTGAAACTTTTACGGACTTACTACCGACATTTTGGAGTTTCAAGAAGGGGGGGCGGAGAAATAAAAAATTACAATTATGAAGTATTGAATGACCTAATTATAAAAGTTCAATTAATTACTTTTTTTGCAAAATTAATAACCATAAATTTTCAAACATATAAACTATTACATTTTATGCAAATATTTTAAATTATCTGAATTAATTCTTTAAAAACATCTGCTGCTTTTTTTTATTTTCTGATGTTTGTGGGCTTGTCTTTCTTTTGTGGTGAACTTCATAATTGCAGGAAGGTTGACTTTTATTTTCCTCATTTACAGTTGAAGAAATTTCCTCGAGAACTGCACATGCAGAGGTAGAAGCAGTTTGCTTTTCTGCTAATGTAGAAGGTTTTTCAGAGACTTTTATATGTGACTCATCTGAAATACATGTTTTTAAGTCCTCTTGATATGTTTTCCAACTTCTGTTCATATTCAGTAAGAGATCTTTGTGAATTGGATCAGTCATTAGATTTTTTGAGCCATATTTTTCACATGAGGTTTCTTTAGAAGCCATTAAATCATATTTAATAGTCTGCACTGCATCTAGGGAATCAATCTTAAGATAGGTTCTATAGTCAGTGACAAGTGTATCCATTAAGTTGAATGCACTTTCCACTAATGGGCCATGGAAGCAGCTAAGGCAGGCTTTGGACCAATTTAGCCAATGTAGGATACTTATAATCATTTGTGAAATCATCTTTTAAATTAAAAACTTTAGACCAATATTTATCAATTGTACACTTGACTTGATTTCCACTTTCACACTTTCATCAGATGTGTAGAGCATTTCTTTGGTCATATCAATATCACTCTGGTATAACCTTATTTCAGCTTCTGCTTTTGACTTTTCATTATCACTAAAAATATGGGACATAAAAGATGATAATTTTTTAAAAGCTAATATTGTACTGGTTTTACCTCTTAGCTCTGAATCTAATGCTGTAAAACTAATTAGATATGAATTTTTAAGGGGTAATTTCTGTTTCATATGCTGTGCTGTATTAGTATAAGCTTTCATCAGAGAAATTTGGAATTCTTTTGCTATTGGATGATTTTTTGATAATTTCTTCAGGAGAGTGGAAGCTTCTGCACCAGTAAATATTACTTTGCTAGGTAGATGGAATTCTGGATTTGTGACATCAACCTTTAATAAATCATTATAAGATGTGCACTCTATATTTTCTGGCTTCATAAAAAAAGAGAAAAATTTTGCCATCAATTTATAAATACTGAAATGTATTAAATGAAGCATTGGTTTTTTTGTTTCAAATAATTTAATATATGTGTTGAACTCTGGTAATACTGCTGAATATAATGCCATATGCAATAAAGTTTTGTTTTGCATAACAAATAACCCATTTAGTATTCTTTTTTTCCGAGCTAAAGCATCCTTTGTGAGTTGTTGGGAATGCAAGCAAGAATACACCCCTTCAACAATTTTTTTCTGAGCTGCAGAAATATTTCTTTTATTGTATACAGTTTCAACATAAGAAAAATAATCCCCTTTATCAGTTTTATCCAAGTAGTGAAAATAAAATGCAATAAGAGCATCCCACAGATCTTTGATTCTTTCTAAAACACATAAAATGTACACCCACCTATGGTCTGGTCTCTTCAAGGGCTTAAGTTTTTTAATGGCAAGGGATTCACAGATTTTGAAAAAATTTTCTCTTATACAGCAGCTTTTCATATCAAAATAGATGTCATCAAACAAATCTTCTAAGTATCTATCAAAACATGTAGCAAATTTTTTTGCACAGTTATTAGCTATGTGACATGTGTCACCATCAGTATCTAATAAGTGGGGTGCTTTGTTTGATCGTAGTCTGGTTTCAACACCCTTTATTTTCCACGCATGGTGTTACATGAGTCCATTAATACACTAATTAAGTTTGCCCATGGAATATCATTATCTTCAATAGTATTAACAACTGCTTTAAAAACAGCTTCTGAATTGCAAGATTCCATCTTTAGAGATGCAAAATGATGAACTACAACTTCATTTTGATTGTTGTCATAAAAGTGCACCAATATTGGCAGTATACTTTCTTGAGCATTGCTAGTACTTTCATCCAAATTTAGAGAAAATGGAGTCTCCTTTAAAGTTTTAATGATATTTTCCTTAATAGTTTTTGCGAGCCCATATTTCATCTTATAACATGCAGTAGTCCTGGGCATTTCCAACGAGTTTAGTGCCGTCTGATCGCGGCTCAACTGTTTGCAGAGATCAATTAAATTGGGAGCTACATTGAAAGAAAGAGAATTCTCGGCGATAAACGAAGTTATTAATACCTCTTGGCGTGCTTTTCTTGTCACTATATCCAATGGCCGAGCATCAGTCTCCAGTATGTCATCAGTATTTTTTGAATTAGCATAATTACTTAAAGTCATTGAATGTCTAATGCACTTTGAATATTTTATGTGCGTCACAGTTTTAGAATGATTTGTGAAAGCTTTGAATCCTTCTCCACCATACTTCAGCAGCGAGTTACAAAAAACACAATATGCTTGTCCAGCAACATTTATTTTCTTGCACCATGTGCCGATGGTATCCCCATTACCATCTCTCCGTTCAATCCAATTCCACCAAAATGCACTCCGGACACCTTCTTCTAATTGTATAATATCACTATTTATATCGAGAAATTTCATAGTGAAATTCTCTTGCGTACATAAATAAAAAAATATTTCAATAAACGAAACGAAAAATTTACACGTGCATCAATAAATGAAACGAAAATTTTACACAGCGGAGAAAAAAAGTTGTGAAGCGATCAATGACAAATAGCTAATACGGTGAAAAATCCCCCTTCTCTACTTATTGGCGCCACGCCAGGAGAGATAAGACCTTTGAACCCAGAGTCACGTGATCGCACATCTGGTTGAACGAAGTCTCTCCCTTTTTTTTCTGCCGCGCCTACTTGCGGAAAAGAATCCAGAAGAGAATGTCCGAGAACCGGGGGAATGAGTCATAACTCGCAATAAGGAAAGAATAAAACAGAAGTTTTTTCCCCCTTTTCACACATTATCATTGCCTTTGGAGAAAGAAAGGAAAAGTTTTCACCACACACAATGACCTTGCGTTTTCTGCTTTCAAAGCAAACAAAATTACCCAGATCAAAATAAATAATTCATTATTATTTCTACTTCCTTTTGAACGACAATCCCCGGATTCCGGGGTTTCCCCGGAGCACAAACACCCCTGTCTTACATAAGATTTGACTATCTTACATAATCAATATAATGACTATCTTACATTAAAGTTTCAAATTCATTAGCCATATAGCCAAATGTTTAGCTTAATATTAACCCTCTCAGCGTTATGGACAAAAAATTCTGTATAGAAGGCTGGCTTTCTTATTCACTACACATGAAAATTTCTGACAGCTTTTAATGTATACAATTTCAGTTTGGATGTATATTGGAAGTAAGGGAATCAAAGTACAAAGTGAAAGAATTCTTTTTTAAATATAATTAAGAAAACACAATTTATTCATGACATTCTGAGGACCTTTGAAATTTCAGGGCTAAATCTGTAATGCTCAGAGGGTTAAGTCAAGTATTTAGTATCTACTAGTATCCAGCCCACTGAATTAATATCTACTCATTAAAATTTCATTCATTAATAACTACTATTAATACTCACTGAATTAATAACTCCTGTAATTTCTGCCTTTCTACAGACACTGGTTCAACATTTAAATGTATGAGATATGGGTTCTTCTTTTAAATATTTCTTTATCCAATACTGTGTATAGATCACATTTAAATCATCCAGACTAAATCAGATACAGTACTGTAAAAAATCAATTAAATATATGTCTATATTTAACTGATTTTCATAGTACTATAATAAGTTATAATACTGCAAAAATAATGAAATATAATCCTTCAGAAGTAGTATTTAAAGCAATACTTTTCATATTATCAGTTTGGTACGTATAAACATGATTTATATAATATAATTTTATTTTTCTAAAATCCTCTTGATCAAATTATCACTACTCACCCTAGATTTAAGAAAAGGGGGAAAAAATATAGAGTCAAGCACAAACCTTTTCTTTAAGAATTCACAACAAGCATCTCTAACTTTACTAAGTTGAAGAAAAGAAGAACCAACAAGTAAAGACTGGACATTTGATGTGGTTATTTGAACTTTCCCACTATATGCAAAATTGATCAGTAATTCCAATGCACTGTTGAATAAAGTTACTTTTAAATCAATAAAGTTTAAATAATAATAAACAATTACATAATTTTAACTGAAAAAATCAAGAATAATACTATGCACACAGCAACAAAACTTTTATTTATATTATACAGTCAAAGAAATGCATCTTAAAAAATAATAAAATCCCCCCCAAATAAACAGACATGTTTCAACATAAAATATAAAAGCAAACTTGCAAACTATTATAACTATCTTAAAGTTAATCTGGAAAGGAAACTTAAAACATGGATAAAAGATAAAAATTAGATAAATTTAACTCTAAAACATACAAGGTGAATTTCATGTTCTTAAAAATAATAAAATCTCCCTCCTTAACAACCACGTTTCAATATAACAACAAAAATGCAAACTATTATAATTATTTTAAAGTTAATCTAAACACAAATAAAAAAGTAAATAAATTTAACTCTAAAACACTTTATTTTCATGTTCCTGTTAAATTTTCAATAATCACTAAAGATAAGAAGTTGCACATAACATTAAACTTTGCCTTTTTTGTAAAAAATTATGAATAAATGCTAGTTATTGTGATGATGTGGCCAAATTACCAGAATGTGCCAGACTCTGGCAACCATGCGCATAAACATCCTTCAAGCAACCAAACTCATAACAATCTTTCAGCAAAGCAATATCACCCATTTCTGAAGCTTTCTTTTTGTTGTTCTTTTTATTCCAAGTTACAACAGTTTTTATAGACAAATCTCCCTCCCCCCGAGACTCAATTTTAAAACATTCAGTTATGAAATTTGCCAGCAATAGATGAAGTTGCAGTAATATTTCTGTGAGAAAACATCATTTTTTTGCAACATTGTTAAAGGAAGGAATAATGAGATGTGGTTGATAGATAGCTTATTAATAATGCTGAAGGTGTGTTTGGTGCTGGGTTTCTGTGGTTCTCTGATGCTTTTTAAGCGAAAACAGAGTGCTGTGTACATGGGGAGATCACAGCATAAAATTACTGAATAAATTTGCAAAAATATGTTTAAAATTTTTTTGTATCAAATAATTTTTATTTAATAATAAAAACTTACATTTTAAATTGCTTAAGTTTTTTCATATATATTTGTTGATAATGCTTGCCTATTTATGATAACTATTGATAGTTATAAATCTAATCTTTAAAAAAAAGGTCAAGATAATCTTCAAAGAAAAAGTCGTGAAAATCACCAACTTGCACCCAATGTATAACTTTCATCTTTCCATAACCGTAAGCAAACATATATATGTTCTATTCAGAATGATTTTTTATGACATAGAATAGATATATATTATTCACAAGTAAGAGCTAAGATCTATAGAGCTATGCTGTTATTCGACATTGGCGTAATTTTTTGAGTGAGCTGAAACCTTTTGGTGGAGAGCAAACTCAGGCTGTATTAGCAACAGTCATGCATTAAGAAATAAAATGTTACTCTTTTCTTTGAAAAGGAGGAATCATCATTGACCAAAGCACATATTCTTGATAGAAAATAATGACAAAAGATGACAACTGAATTCTGAGGAAATTTCTTTTCTCGGTCTTGTTTGCTCTCAGTATTACATTAAGCATTATACTGAAATGTCAAAGACATTTCAATGTAATGTTTTGCTGAAAGTAAAACTGAGCAACTTTATGAAACAATCTAGAATTAACATCTTTACAGCATCTGGATTAACAGTTTTTTGCAAAATCAACATTTGCTTTCTGCAAAGTTGCTGAAAAATTAGTTTGTACTAAAACATATCAACTTGTGATAAAGAACATATATACGAGAAAAGCATAAATCTGAAGTTAGTAGAAAGCTTAGTGCTTTGTGTTTGCATTAGTAACTCCATGCCACAATAAGTCCCATATGATTAGTATACAGTGTATCTATGTCAAACAACATTTCACTCCAGAAAGTAGATAATAATGTCTCTAAAAACTTTTTCAGGAAATTTACATGAAAAAGAAATTTCCTGCAAATCTACCTTAAGAAAGATGTATTTAGATACAGCATATATCACTGAAGACAGAGCTAGATTAATGATTAAGCAAAATAATCATATACTTAGGGCTCCAAGAAGAAGGGACATCACAGAAAAAGTATTTAAGAACTCAGGAACGGGGGCATCACAAAAATTTCTCATTACCAGTTTTACTGTGGGATGTATGATGTAGAAAAAACCAAGACCAAGAGGGAAAAAAACTGATGTAATTGCATGTGGGAGCACCAAAATCTCTTAAGAGCTTAGGGACTATAAAAGTCTTAATTTGGTCCTGAGTGTACTTAAGAATATCTGACATATAGTTAAAAGTTAGTAATAAACTCATTTTCATTGAAGAAACTAACAACATGGTACTGGATTCACAGAGCATGGGAAACAAATGAAAAATTTTCTCTCAGCACCTGATATTGTAGAAAATACATATATCTCAAATTTCATCAATGCTCTCTATTTGTTTAGCCTAATGAGATGTAACATAATAAAGTCATTCTTTTCCTGACTGATGTATCCACATATATAAGGGACATTCAATAAGAAACAAACTGTAGACTGATAGGAAAAATTAGGCAAAGTGTTTAAGGAGCAGTTAAAATTTGGAGGCAAAAGTCTGCATATCATGGGACAGCAGACATCAGCAAAAAGTGATGAACTAACCATTGCATCATCCATGTAATCATTACATTTCAGGCAAGCTCAGAGATAAAAATGGAAGCACCCCCCCCCTTAAAAAAAGGAATAAGAATAAGCAGTAGTATGTTTTCTGACAGCAGAAGGTGTAGGAAATACAGAAATTTATTGATGGATGACAGTGGTACATGAAGAAACTGCATGTCATTCACAAGGAGAAAAGAAAGGTACAAGCAATTTAGAAAAAGATTATCAGTGCATCACAGATGTAATCGCTACAAATTAAATGAGTTCACTCAATCAGACCAGCACATAATAATAAAAAAAAATTGCTGACATTATCGCCTAAATGTTGTAACTGTTTATGTGACTTTTAAACACCAACTGAAGTTTCATAAAATTAAAATTTTTCTTTAATTAAAATGAGTTTTGAGTTCTTGATTTCACAAAACACAGAACTAAGGTTAATGCACATGAGAACATGTTGACTTCACTGGAAAGGTAGATCAAGTGAAAAGTGAGTGAGACTTAAGAAGTTTTCCAATGGTATTCTTCTCCTCTGATGCTCGACTCAATATAATGAATGCAACCACAGATTTGAGGAAATTCAACAATTTTAATTCCTGCCCCTTTCCACATACACAGTTTATACCTTTATCCCTTTTCATACTATAGGATATTCATTGCTGTGCTGATCGATAGATGGCAATACTTCTGGCCTTACTGCAGCCCAGGCAAGTGCACGGTATTTGTGCAGACACACTCGACACCTGTGGCCGATGATGTAGCATCAATGTCTCCATCATGTATAAGTTATCTGATTTAATTGTAATAATAAATAATCTAATATCTATGTTTATCAAGTCAATATCTATAACATGGTGTCAGAATTAAACCTGCTCACGAATTTAATGCATAAATTGATATTTTAAGGATTACTCGCATCAAAAAAACTTAGAAACAAAATGCCGCATAACCTGTCCATGATGTCACTGTTTGACGCTGGCTCGAACCCTTCTGATGCTTGGAGACACTGGAAGGAAGACTTTGAAGATTATATCAAGGCTCTAAGATATAGCCAAGAGTCGGAAAGTGCAAAAACTGCGCTTTTTAAACATGTTTGTGGTGACGAATTAAAAGAGCAATATTGATCGTTTGATTTGAAGCCAGAAGCAGGCAGCAGCGAAGTGTCCTTAAAACAAGTGCTAGAAGAATTCGACAAATATTTTGCAGATTATCAGAATGAGATTTATGCATCATTCAAGTTTCTGGAAATAAAGCAAGAGAAAGGAGAGAAATTCACGGACTTTTACTTAAAGCTACATTGCACAATAACAGATTGTAACTATGGGCAAGTGCAAGATAGAATGCTCCGTTATAAAATACTGCAAGGCCTCTCGGATAAAGTGTTACAAAAATGGCTAATACAAGAAACAAATAGAGGGGAAAAGACGCTGCAGAATATCATCAGTGAATGCAAGGCGGTCGAACATAGTAAAGCACCAGCCACCGAAATGAGCGAGAACAAGATCTCCGTAAATACTCTGAGAAAAAACAAACATCGCGCTAATCCCCTCCAGATTATGAGTGAAAGAGTGCAAGCAATGTGGGAGAAAACATGAGCCAAAGAAGTGCGCCGCGTTTGGAACGGTCTGCCGAAAGTGTGATGGGAAAAATCACTGGGCGGAAATGTGTCGCGCCAAACCAAAACAGAGAACGCACGCTGTTGAACGTACGCAAGATAGCGACTCTCGGAGTTTATTTACCTAGAGGAAGTAAAGACTGTTGACACAATGGATTCAAATAAAGCATCAGTCTGGTACCAAAAGATAACTGTAAATAACAAAGAAGTGAACTTCAAATTACACACTGGAGCTCAAGTTAACATTATACCTAAGAGTGAACTGTTAAAGTGGAGTGAGAAACCAATAAAGAAAAATAAACAACCAGTACTGGATTATAGTGATAACCAAGTACCAATACTACATCACAGCTACCTTACATGTAAAACTAAAGTGACAAAAACTCAAATTTCTGGTAACCACTCTGGATTCATCTCCTATTTTGGGCCTTCAGGCTTGCCAATGCTTGGATCTGATTGAAAGGATATAAAGAAACAAAATGAAGAGACACCAGAACAAATGATACAGGAATTTGCAGATGTGTTTACTGGTGTGGGGAAACTAAATTGCACAGTAAAGATAAAAATAAAGGAAAATTATACACCTTATGTTGCAGCACCACGTAAAGTGCCACTTGTTTTGCACGAAAAAGTAAAACGGAAGCTAAACAAAATGGTTGAAACTGGCATCGTAGCCAAAGTTGATGAGCCAATGGAATAGGTGAGCAACATGGTTGTGGTAAATATGCAAAAAAAATTGAGAATTTGCCTAGATCCAAGGCAGCTCAATGAGGCTATTCGAAGACCTCATTATCCAATTCCCACTGCAGAAGCCCTTATCACAAAACTCCAAAGATGTAAAATATTTACCATTTTGGATGCCAAGAATGGGTTTTATCAACTACCGCTTGATGAGGAGTTATCATACTTGACGACATTTACAACGCCGTGGGAAAGATTCAGATATTTGGTTTTTCCTTTCGGTCTAAACAATGCATCTGAGGAATTTCAAAGGGCCACGGAGGAGACTTTTAGCAATGAGAATGAGATAAATCCATATTTTGACGATTTAGCCCTAGGATTGTTGTCTGTCACAGAACATTGCAAGCTGTTGCACAAGACACTTATGATAGCCAGGAGTGCTAATTTAAAACTTAACATCGAGAAGATGCAGCTAGCTCAAACTTCTGTGACTTATTTAGGACATGTACTGTCTGATAATGGCACCGCACCTGATCCGAAGAAGATCCAAGCAATTGAAAAGTTTGCAGAACTAAAACGCTGAGAAGACTTACAGCGATTTCTAGGAATTCTGACCTATTTAGCGAAATTTACACCTCAACTGTCAAGTCTCTGCTACTCTTTACCCAATCTCACTCCCCCCCCCAAATCTTGGTAATATGATTTTAATGAAATAATGAGATAAATATTTACAGCTTTATGATGAGAGCCATGAATATGATGATGTTCAGATATCACTAATAAGAAGCAAAATTTTCCAATTAATATAATTTTTAATGAAATGTAGAGAAGTTTTTCACTGCGATGACAATGCATCAATCGTTAATCAACAAACAGATAGCAAAATCTACAGCATGGTTCTAAATCAAAAAAATATTGCTACCAATACCAACAGAGAAGTTGTTGAGAACGAAAACATTTCGATTGACAATTTAATGGGAATTTTGGATGCAGCAATTACAGGACTTGAACAACAGAACTTTGTATCTGAACAAGAAATTAAGCCCATGTACAAAATTAAAGAGAAAATATTAGCACAAAAAAGCCAAACAAATTAAACAACTCACACTGAAAGAAATGTTTAATAAAGTAAACAAATAAATATTAGGTTTCTCTTATTTTGTAAATTTTGATTCTTTTAAGGTCATAAATACTTCAGTATTTCATAAATTACTATTTCATATTTTTAACTTTATAATTTCTACATGTCATCTTATTAGATTTAAACTGGTGATCTGGTATCTGAAAAAACCCCAAATCTGGAATCCCTGAAACCCCAACAAGTCCAGATCTCAGACTTTGTGCTATATTAGTACATATTCTCATTGAAATACAAGTTTCCTTTAAATTAATTATATTGTAATATTTATAAGTAGTTTATTCGTGAATGCTTTTCATTTATGTTTGAATTGAATTGATTGAAATATAAACTCCCCCCGCCACAAAAAAATATATTCTTAAAACTGAGGCTCATATGCATTCTAAACTTAGCAATACAGTTGCAATAACAAATAGTATCATTTGTCATACAGTTGCAATTGCGATTAATTTGTGTTATGATAAGAAATTTGAAAATTACATGCTCTTTCCTGGTGAATTTCGGCCTTTTTCTTCAGATGCACAAAAGTATCCTTCCTCCTCCCCCCTTTTTTTACTACACAGGGCATACTTCTTTTGGATCTATTCATTTTAGGAAAATTAAAAAAATAAAAGTAACACAAAAAAAAATCCTTTTTAAAGCATCTCAAATAGAATTATGCTTATATATTTTAATCTGAGACCATGAATTGCATCCTACAGCTATTTGGGTTTACAATTTTTTTCATTAACCATTAATCTATTGCAATTTTATTTTGCTCATCCTCTCAGTTCTTGCCTTAGGTAAGTATCTCACTCAAAAAAAAAAAAAAAAAAAAAAAAA
>KK113104.1:6274-19123 GCA_000611955.2 Stegodyphus mimosarum | reverse complement strand
AAAAAAAAAAAAAAAAAAAAAAAAACTTTTGAAAAGCTTCAAAATTATTTTCCCATTGACAAGAAGTTTCTAAGTAAAATTCTCATCTAAGCCATATCATTTATGAAAAGTTTTTTTTTTTTTTTTGAATAAAACTTTGTCAGATCTCTTCATTTTTATGGAAAATGTGTACTGTTTATGTAAGATATTAGAACCATTACCAGAGCCAGTGTAACCGGTGCATTTGCACCAGGTAACAGAATATAGAGGTGGCCAAATTTTTAAAAGTTAGAGAAATAACATACACAGACAATCAGCACCAGATAATTAAAAGTACACTATATAACTGATTAAAAAGCAAAGCAAATTCTATTTTATGATCTCTTTAACCATCCATTCATGACTAGTGTATTTTATGAATGGGAGGATCAATAGCAAATTTTCATAAATTTCTTTATGATATGCAGAACAGTCAACAGTCGCATAGGCATACTTGCTTTCATCATGTAAAAATACTGTATTAAAATTTCATAAAAGTCAATAAAAGTTTTAAAAACTTATAACTAAATTTTAAAAAAAAAATCTGAAATGTTTCAGATTTTAAATTACGTCCAAAGGGACGTTTATTTAACATTTTGTGTGTTACCTTTATTTGTTAAATACCATGTTCTTCGCACTTAAACCATAAAATTCAGTTCAACAGCAATATCGCAAAATAATTTTAAATTGAGCATATCTTTAGAAATTTCGGTACACGCTCTCACGCGCTGGAGATAAAAATGTTTTTCTGTACAACGTTGGTATTGCTGGCTTTGAAATCTTTGAGTTTGTTAATGAAAAATTCGTTAAAGTTTTAGAGAATATTGTTACGAATTTCACATTTATTTGGCTATTTATTTAGAACTGTAATTAAAATTCCTTTTTATTTTCCCGTGCAACGCACGCAGACGATTTTTGAAGAGAAAGCTACGTCAAAAAAAAAACAAAAAAACATGCATACATTTACGCAGATTTTTCATTTTTTAAAATTTAATGCAGAGTGATAACATTTAGTCGCAACAATTTGAAAAGTGATACGCCGTTTTTGTGTTTCCGACGCAAAATCGCAAAACGAAAGTAATAGTCCTTCGGGACTAAATCCCTTTGGACTAATAATAAATTTTAGAGCTTTTCTTTACATATTTAATTATAGTAAACAAAATTTCATAATAATTCACTTAAATTGTGTCTTGTAATTATATTAAGTAGGCATATCTTGTATCCCATGGCTTGTATCTTATATACTATATCTTGTATGGGATAAAAAAAATCATACCTATGGCAAACATGCTTTCAAAAATAATGTTTAGGCAGCTAAAATCTTCAAAAACACTTTTTATCAAACTTAATACTATTAAAAAATACTAAATATATTATGATTTCAGAAAAAATTTTACAATGCATAATATATCAGTTCAGCCTCCCTGTATATAAGCAAATTTATTCCCCCCCCCCAAGTCTTATCTGAGAAATTTATTTTTTTCCCATTTCCCAAATGAATATAGGATTATCAAATTCAAATTTAACTGTATTAATTAGATATAATTGTTTAAAATGAAATAAAAATTTATGGCACAGACATTGTCAATTAAAAACTTAAAACCTTTTTAATTTAATTTTAAAAAAATATTTTAACACATATCATATCAAACCTATGCAACTCACTGAACTTAAGTCATATTCCAAACAAATATCACATACGAAATAAAAACTTTCATGTCCAAACAGAATGTATGCCAAGATAGACGTAGACCACTGTATTTTATTAAACTGAAACTGACATGAAATCATCAGTATTCTTCCTTACATGTGATGCAAAAGCAGTGATATATTGAGTGCTTCACATTTTATAACACTGCTATTTTGCACACTTACTATGGAATATCGTGACCATTTACCAAATAGATTTTTAAATAGAAAAGAATATAAAACATGAATTTATTTCATTATATGGAGAAAAAAATGGCATTTTAAAACAATCATACATTTTTAAATTTAAAGAGCTCAATGATTTAAAATTCTTGTTTTAGAATCTGTTTGCGTATGTTATTGATATATAATAGAATAATATAATAAAAAATCTTATTACATACTCAGGATCTATTTCTTTGATAGTTATTTCATTCTTCGTACTTTCAACCATATCGTGGGTAAACATAGCATGAAAGTATGGTATGGTGCCAGCTAAGATAATCCTATGAGCATAAAAGCACTGATCTTCAACCTAAAAGATAAATTTCACTATATCAGTCATTCATGAAAAATTTATATTAACTGATAATCCCAGTAATATTCCAATTCAACATGCTATATTCTTCCTAAATATTTCTGAAAATGAGAGGAGTGTCTCAATAATTATTAAAATGTCAATAAAAACAGCAACATTATTGTATCACACTAAATTATATACAATCAAACCCCATTTTAGTGAACCAGGTTTACAGCAAACCTTTGGATATAATGAACAAACCTTTTGATTCCATCCAATTTCCTACAACACTCTTAATGTTATTTTATATGGCTATGGTTACCCCCAAATATATGAAAATTATTTTAACAACTTTTATGGATTTCTTCAACTGAAACTTTTTTTTTGTAATTTATCCAATTTTTTTCCCCAAAAATTTCATTCAAGTTTTTTTACTGAACTGCAAAACAGAACTCTGTTAAAGGCTGATGTTAGGATAAAATTTTTGAAATCTTTGCTATTCAGGGAAGCACAAATTAGCAAATAGATTTTTACGAGCATGGGGCTATACATATGATGTGTCTTTTAAGGATGAATATGTTTTATCCCTGTTGGTTCCCACCCTCCAATATTCAGAACATTCTCTGAGTTAAGTCTCCTGAATGAAGAGTTTTGCCTTCTTCAGGTCTTTAGCAAGATTTATGATATTCTTTATAAGAGTTATTGCACCTTTGCTTCGCAATTATATGTATCCTGAATGGATGCAATTGTACCCGACATAAGGCAGGATAGAGATGTGATAAAATTGTCTTACTTTTCCAACTGTATCTAAGAGGTGGAACTTTACATTTTTATTTATTTATTTGACATAAATCTGTTCACATGGTAAAGGTAAATGTTTTCTGTGTTCAAATTCATACATATGGTGAGCTGTAAATGTAAAGCATTCTCTTCTGTATTGGAGATAAGGTGAGTATAATTTTTATAGAATGTATGGAATCAAATTAATATTTGCCTGAAAATGAACTTATCCAAATCTACAATTAGCACAATATGGATTATTGATAAATTCCACTCCTGGAAAAAAAACAATTTGGATACATGGAAATAGTTGAGAAATTAAAAACATAAAGTTGTTGAAAAAATGTAGCTGAAATGGTTCACTATACATGTAAACCACAATCTGCCAATATTTGTATAAATGCTTAAGGCTAATAAGTTTGCCAAAACTTTTTTTTTTTGCCTTTTCGTTCTGAAATAACTGGCTGGATAGGTTGATAATAGGAACAATATTTCTTCATAATAACCATAAAAAACAGAATGTTTCAATATCTCATGTTGAGAAGCTTAAAGAAAAAAATCAGCGGTTGATGTCTCTTACCACTATTAAGAAAAAGGCATTTCCAACATTGAAAAAACTCAGCTGTTCTGCAAGGTTATGTAAAAATAAATGTAAAATTTAAAGACCAAAGATGCACTGGTAGAAAACTGTCCAAACGCGAGAATCTCGCAGATCTTGTGTGTGTCAACATGAACAGAATTAAGCATAATAGACTTCTGGTGACTGAAAAATCTTAAAGCCAAGATGTAATAAGTGAAAAAAATACCATTCCCCCCCCCATAAAGCTAATTATAAGGCATGGATGACTTTGGAACTCTTTCAAGATGATCTATGAAACAAAGAATTTTCAGGCAAAGAGCATACGATTCTACTCTTGGTTGATAAATGCCCTGCATACAAAAACATCAAAAACTAAAATGCATCTCAGTTTAATCATTTTGGAGTGGCAACATAAATACACAGATAATAACATTTCACTTTTTAACACTATGGCAACACTAGAAAAGCCATGCTGACGTTTTACGGAATCAAACATTTCAAACTGGTTTTGACATGCTTTGACACTGTATAGCAAAAAGTGTTGAATAGGAAGATGATGACAAAAGGATTTGCCTTTTGTTAAATTGCCAGAAAGAAAAATGGCATTTCAAGAAAAATATGATACAGACTTTTCCAAACACATACTAAAAATACTTTTTGATGTAACTACATTGTACCTGCAATCACTTGGATCTTTGCATTGTCAACAGACAGTATAGTTAATTAGATGCAAAGATCTAAGTCATAAAGAAATTGTGACAGAAATTAAAATGAAAAGTGCCAGCATCGAAAATTTTCTTGGGATACTGATGAAAAGCAACAAATTCCCTATCACAGTGCATGCCAAAGCTGAGATTCATGCCACTCGTAAGTTTCTATCGGCACAAATTGTAAAACCAAAAGTGGAGTCTTTTCAGTTTGGTGACAAAAATATTAATAAAGTTTTCTAGCATTCTACATCACACCAGAGTATTTAGATGTTAAGTAAAGGCTAAAGGTAACTTCCTCAATGCTTTTTATTATTTATTTCAGTATGTTCTTTTATAAAAAAAAAAGACTTGAAAGCTAATAGCAATTATACATGACAATTTCATATGACTTTTTTTACTTAGAGATACAGTCATTTTTTTTCAGTAGGTGCAAAAATGCTAATCAGTCAATTTTAAATTTTTTTTAATCAAATCATCAAGTTATTGTGAATCGAACTTGTGGCCTCTGAAATTTGTTATAGCAAGGTTTAACTTCATCTCTGCTGTTCAACCAATAATTTAAGGACATTATATATTAACGAAACAAAAGCTTGAAAGCTTTTAGATTTTGTATTATGCCCAAATGAGCATGTTTTTTCATTTACACATACATACACATTTTGAGAACATTTGAGCTAATGCCCCCTGGGCTGAAAAATATTTAAAAAAAGATTATCTTTAGAATTTCCGATAGTCTTGTGCACTGGAAATTAAAATATTTTGTTCCGCACAGCGTGTTGCCACTGCTCGCTTTGAAATCATTTAGTTTCTTAATAAAATATTTGTTAAAGTTTAAAAAATATGAAATAGATAATGAAACAAATTAAAAAATTCAGGGTTTCAGGTTTTGGTGGAGGAGTACGTTATTCAAAATTTGATGGCTGTAAGTAATGTTGTTTTTTCACGATGCGAAAAACATACATACTTCATGCAGATTCCTCATTACTTAATTTCTTTAAATGTAATACAGGGGGATAATATTTGGTAGCAACAATCTGAAATGAGATTTGATGCAAAATGTCATTTTAAGACTAATAGCCCTTCTGGGCTAATGCCGCTTTGGCCTTAATAACATACTTGATCAAAATTTATAATGATTGTAAATATAGATATGATTTGCAAACTATTATAAATTCACAAGCTTCTTTGGAAGCATTTATCTAATTCAAAGAGTAATGAATGTAACAAATGCAAAATTTAGGAATGATACATTTCATACATTAAAAAAAAGGTTCTGAAAAAATGTACTCTTTTTATAAGGTTTACATAAATATGAAATACAAATTAATATTTCTGATAACAAGTTTAATTTCCCATTAAATACAACACAAAAAAATGCTTTTTCACCAAACATGGAAAATAAGCAAATAGTTTTACTAGTTTTACACTTAGTCAACATTAGATAACCCTAAACAGTTAAATACCAACTAAAGTCTTAGTGAAAAACGTACTTTCTAATTATCTGCACCCCCCACAAAAAGTTACCTACTCATTTGCAACTTTGTGAACCGGCAGTTTGTTTAGTTATGTTCACAACTCACAGGCAAATAATAAATTCAAAAATAATAAGCTGGTTCCCAAAAGTTAAGCATGCAACAAAAAAATTTAAAAAAAAAAAAAAATTGAAAAGTAAAGCTTTGCGGAATTGCACATGAAGGCAGCAAATACATTTATGCATGAAAAAAAAACAAGCACTACAGACAAAACTGATAACAATATCTAATTTTCATACAGTATATAATGAAGACACATTAAGATCATTAACAAACTGATTTTTAAAGATAAAAACAAACAAACAAAACAGATTAATTGGGTACATGACAACTTTGGAACTTTACATAAAGCCACTGCCCATACTTTCAATGAGGTGATCAAGCACTAAAGATGCCAGTGATAGCCAATCTCCATTAGGACAGTTTCCAACTATCTGAGACTGCTAAAGGAAGTAAAATGCGCAAAGCCAACACACTCGAAGCCACCCCAAAGATTTTCAATTGGATTAAGGTAGCGAGAATACAGCAGCCACTCCATATGAGAATGCCCTCACTTTCTAAGTACCTGTTAACAATGTTGGCCCAAATGGAACGAGACTAATTATTCAAAAGAATGAAATCAGGACCATCTGCTGCAACACAAAATTTTACAGTGGGATGTAGGACTTCATCCTAATACCAAATAACCATCATGGAGCCATCTCTAAATATGGTCATTGGGTGCAATATATCACTGAAATTCCAGCCCACACGATGATGTTGCCATCTTAAAATGTACGATGATGAATAACCACTTTTGAATGCATGTTAAATGTTCAATGATGTTTTGGGTCTGATTCCATGTACTTTGTTCTCAGCAGATCCTAACACAATTATCATCTGATATCAGACAAATCTAGACTTCTTTGTGAACATCCATAGTGCCAATCTGACACAATCCAATTAAAATATTGACATTACAACTTTAATCTTGCTTCTTTGGGCTTAATACCCCTTTCATATGAAGGCTTCAGCACACAATAGTAGCAGATATTGTCATTACCAAGTGATGTTGGAACTATGGATGTAATACATGTGAAAGTCACTCATTTATTTCATTTGGCTACTACAGCAATATAGCGATTTTCAGAAAGGGTGGTAACCCTCAGACAAGGCAGAGGTCATCAGACAACTATTTGACTTGTTTGGAATTGTTTCCACATTCAAGAAATTACCAAATGATCAATGCCACAGAAAAGAGTGACATCTTCGATTCACTATTCTGCTTCAATACATCTGATAGCAAGCCAGAATTCTCTGTCTGCCATCCATGTTCTTTCAGCCATAGAGACAGGAATATCAAAGAAATACAAATTTCAGATATAACACATAAAAAAAATCGCTTGTTAGAACTTTTTATGTTATATTGCCATTATTTATCCATTTCAAAGTCACGTATTGTGGCTTTTTTTTATGTCTAGATCCTATAACTTTGAAAATAATTCACTCCATGCAATCACAAATATTAATAATTTTTTAATTCAAGTGAAAAATTTAACTTTATAAATATCAATAAAATATCCTTCTAAACAAAAATTAAACTAGCTTACTGAGAATTAATCAAATTCACATTAAACTAAAATCAACTTTTTCTGATTGCATTAAGCATTATGTTTATCCATAAATGACACTAAATCACACTGTTTGGAGACAATATGTATGTGTTAATAGTATAAAGGGCTCTATAATAGCATTACAAATTTCTCATTTACTAAATTTTTTTTGATAGAAAAAAAAATTTCTTAAATTCTAAAATATTCTCATTACTTGAGCTTTCTGGTTAGTTGAATGACAGATAGTTGGACTTTTACTGTACTAAAAAATATGCCAAAACTGGACCATTCTACCAAAAGCTGAAATAGGGGCTGCAGTTAATCAAAAAGTATTGTAATCTGTCATATTATTTTAACAAACCAATTCTGCCAAATGAAACGCAGGTAACACGTCAATGATTGAAATATTTCATTTGTTAGAAGTTAAAATACAAAACTTACATCAATTATATATTCAGATGGAGGTCTGTTTACAAAACATAATGAAATATCTACATTTTAGCTGCTTCTTCAGTGGCAGCAGATAATCTTTTTAAGTCAGTTAAAAATGCAATTAATGAAATTATTAGTTCAACCAATAGTTCAAAGGTTTATAAAAAATTATGTAGAAAAACCTACAAAATAAGACAATTCATTTTTAATTTATTGTGTAGTTAGAATAACTGTACACAATCAAAATATTACAGTATCTATTATGCAAATATCAAGATACTGTATGTAACTAAAATTACACAACAATTTTTAATGGAGCATTTTTTCTATGCAGTTGTATTTCACAAAAAATACAGTATATGTTAAAATAATATTTTGCCATTTTGTTCTAACAGTCAGGACCATCTTAATAAGTGCCCTAGACTAAAACAATTTACCATCTTAATCACACTGAATTGAGCAATAATTAAATGAATTACATAATTAATCAGATAACTTCCACTGAAAAATAAATTTAATTTTGAATATATCATCTTTTAACAATTTAATTCATTATTTCTAATATAATAAAGGTAGTTTATAATTTCACTTATACAAATGCATACACTGTCTTAGTACTATACTATGGCCATAGTGGCTCTGGGGACACAATAACATGAAACCGGTTCCTATGGCCAGAAGGGCAGCCAATGCTGTTCTGGATGGTCATGACTTCGAGCATCCGAGTGGGATAGCATGATGGCCAGAACTGCAGTTTTTCAACAGGCTTCCTCACTTGGTGTGGTCTCCATATGCCTGTGAGTGGTGGTGCTGAGTTATCAGTCCAGCGAGGGATGCCGAGAGAATTCAAATTTTAAAACTCCACCACAGTGAAGTAGGATCCCATTGCAAGTGGTTTATGAGTACGCAACGAGAATTCCCTTTTGGGGCATTTTTGATAATTTTCCCAGCCTCGTGCCTAATATGAAGGTGCGGGGTTCATCCATGTAGTGCAAGTATCAGAAGATTGCAAAATACGCATTTGTAGATGAACACATAACAGCATTAAAAAAAAAAAAAAAGATACACTTTTTCTTTATTATTTACTTCCCAAAAATCTGTATAAAATTTCACTTTGCTCCTAATGCATCAGATTCTATGGACAGTATGCTTAAGTTACTCAATTTAGATTGCCCTAAGAATTATTGCAGCTAATTTAATTTGTTTCAAAACAGAAAATGATCTTTTCCTATAGCAGCTAGTACAAACAATGCTAAAACATGTGGCTGCTATTATATTCACAAGTGTTTATTCAAATAATTATTATTTTCTGAATGTTTTCAGGTGATCAGCTTTTGCTAGTGCCTCTCTGATTGGGTAATAAATTTATGCTTTGAAATGTATCTATCCCTCAATCGATCCTTTTTTTTTTTTTTTAATACATGAGTTAAGATCTTCAAAAGTGATTCATTTTGTCTAGGTTTCATACAACTGAGACTGTTTATATTCAGAAACTTTCATAACAATTATTCTGCAAATTAACACAAAATAGATTTTACATAGCACAGGAAATGCAAATTAAGCAACTAACAATGTGTTATACAATTAACAGATGTTGAAATTTGGGTCTGTACCGTTGTTTAATGGTACTATGGCTCTTAAGAATGATCAGTATTCAATAGTCATGACTCATGGACATCATTAAAATGAATGGTAAAAATGCAAGTTAATTGGTAGACACTGGACAATGGAGGTCATCCAAGACCTGAACATTTGGTGTCTAGGTACTTGCTAAACACCCATTTATAAACAGAAATTCTTTTAATAAATCAAAATATGTACATACCATTAAAATAACATTAATCTCAGCAATGAATAAAGTGTATACACGAACTCATAAAAACAGAAGGGAAGCATTCTTTTTTTGCAGTCGCGCAGAGCTGAGATTCTTACTGCGCATGAGCTGGGAGGAGAAATTGAGGCATTGAACAGATGTGGGAGGAAAAGCAAAACCCCACAACACAAACATACATCAAGATGTCATATCAAGAACTAAAAATCACTTTTAAGACGTTAGACAACCTAGTCAAAGGCCTACAAGGGCAACAACTGCATCCAAAGATAATTTTCTATCATTATTGATACAAAGCAACCATAAAGTGGCTAAAAGAAAGCTGATTTTAAACTCATAGGCTGCCACAGGAACTCTAATCAGCTGACATACCACACAAGACTTTACAAGATCTTATTTCATGCAAGAAAACTAACGGTTTGAGTCCTATTCATTACAAGGAACCCATTTAAGTTTGTATTGTTGCCATGATTAAGAGCCAAGAGGAATGAGAACATGAGAATTGGATATCTTTGATCACATTATATGCAGTCTTGGAACTCCATATATGGCTGCTTAGGAGTCATAGTAGCACAGATGTTTTGTGAATGGATGCCAATGCTATCTTCATCAAACATCTCAGGTATCAGAACACTTGAAAACAGAAGATATCACTTGAATGGATTAACCAGTTTATTCACCAGACATCAAAATGATTCAGCATGTGGGGGATACCACTAAACTCAATCCCCGGGCACATCAGGACCTGAACAGTTTAGTAAAAGTCTACAAAATCAGGATGTGAGGTCTGCATTTCTTCCAGAGGTGATCATACACCATATTAAAGTAAGATTTATTTCAAAAAACGGAAGACCATTTTTCCATTTTTAAATTTACATAAATTTGAAGTTTTGTGTTAAATAATAGTGTTGCACAAATTGTTTTTAATAATTTTTCAAAGAATTTGATTTCTATCCTTTAATTCTGAAAAGCTACTAATACTGGCATAACAACATATGACTTAAAAATCTTCCAAGAGATCATATTTACATGCTACCCAATACAGCCTTTTTTCCTTGGCATGCATCAAGACATCACATTCAATAATGTGAAATTTCTTTTATGATGCATTGCTTCTGGTTTCCCTCCTCATGCATCTGTGTGATAAATTATATCTTTCATCTCCCCAAACAAAAAAGTGACACTTAAATAGTACCCCATCAACTATCAAGTAACAACAACTAACTACTTTCTACAAAACTAGCAGAAATGCCGATCATTCCTGAAGAATTCTGAAAGAGCTGATGCTTCTTTATTTAATAAGCAATCAGTATTTGATCTGCTTTGTTTTTATGCTTCATAAAGAGGCTTCCATTGATCTCTCCTGCTGTATATTTCTGAATATAAGCTGAGAGTGCAATTTTTTTTTCCCAAAAAAATTTACATAAAATTCAAAACCTTGCAAAGAAGCGAAAATAAAAAACAAAAAAACATTGTAGTGTTCAAACATGTCATCATGATGGCAAAAATGTTGCTAAGTAATGAAATGGTTGGATTATTTTCCAATCAAATTGTTTGCAAAGTTGAATGCCACATGCTAATGACAACAGTTTTAACTCTGGTAATAATATCTGAAGCTAGCATATTTTCCTCATTCATTTGTTGCCCTGTATACAATCTGTGGTATCTCTGCTAGCCTGGTTTTCTGCATCTCTTCATTAACCCAGAAAGATGAGCGGGGAAGAAAATTCTTATATGGCAAATTTGAAATTACAGATGATTGAGTTTAATGAAAATTCAAAAGCCAGTACGGCTGTTCGATATTTCTCTGCAAATGACAAACATGTTCAAGAGTGGAGAAAGTGGAGTGCAAATTTCACCAACATCACACTTTTTCGTTTGGTGACCGTGAAAAAAAAAAATTATAAACAATTTTGAAGATAAAACTCATTTCATTTACAATTAAATTTTTCATAAACTTATAAATATATACTAAAGAAATAAAAAAAGTATGACATTTGGTCATTTATCATTTGTGCCAAGCTAACAGAAAAATTCTTGGTTTTTTTGCAAGATCACAAGATCCATATATAAGGCAAACCCCATAATTTAGCTTTAGAAAAAGTTCCAAAAGTTCTTGTCTAATACATGGAAATATTAGGTATTTTGTTAGGCCCTCCAGTCATACCAGAAGCTCTGTTTAGTAGACTATGAATACAAATTTGCAGCAGGTAACTGTTCCAATCCATTACTCTTTCATCAGCCATATGCAGCTGACCCTATTGTGCCCATTCATACATACATTTTTTGAAGGTAAGACCCCATAATTTAAAAATAAATTCATGGCTCACTATTTTATAGAAAGCAGGTTCCAAATTCTTAATTTTTCCAAAATGCAAGAAATAAAATATAGCAAAAACCTTATATCCTTGTTCATAAAATCAAAATATGCCTTATCTAGAATCACTTGTGTTTACATCAAATGAAAGAGAGATGTTACGAGTGTGTTATGTTATGCATATTCATTAGTGAAGCTAACTTGGGCTGCTCGGTCACAGTTGACAGGATAATGCGCAAGTGCCGAATAAGTTAGAAAAAATAATTTGTATAAAATATGAAAGACAGTTCAGATCAGCAAATTCATAAATAAAATGTCCAGGAAATACTTGATGAAAAGCATCCATATTCAAGTCACACTTGGATGATGGCATCATCATGGTTACCATATAAATCGTTTTATGCCAACAATGTTTGTGTTTACATTTACCTCCAACCAAATTATGTCCTACAGCAAGAAACTTCAGCAGTATAACATGGCTGTCTTTTTAATTATTTTTACATATAAAGATTTATTAAAGGGAAAAAAATTATATAAAGACTAACTCAAAACACCATACAACATTATTTTCACTGAAGACATCATGAGAATTCTCTTTTAACAACACTTGTAACTTGTTTACCTTGTAAGGCAACAGAATTTATACAAGAAACTAGCTAGGATTTCAGCAATTTCATACACTAAGCAAACAGTCCATTTCAATGGAAATCAAAATTAGGCAAAAAAACTTTATACTCGTTAATTTAAAAGGCTCAACTAGGATCTGTCAATATAAATGTTTCGGCTCTCTTAAGGAATTCCAGTAGATGGTTTTACTACGTGTTTCTCTACCTTATATAATGTTCCTT